>JAWWNJ010000291.1:0-89155 GCA_037176885.1 Favolaschia claudopus
TAACCCTAAACCCTAACCCTAACCCTAACCCTAACCCTAACCCTAACCCTAACCCTAACCCTAACCCCTAACCCTAACCCTAACCCTAACCCTAACCCTAACCCTAACCCTAACCCTAACCCTAACCTAACCACTAATAACCCTAACCCTAACCCTAACCCTAACCCTAACCCTAACCCTAACCCTAACCCCTAACCCTAACCCTAAAAATCCGGGTCTTTGAGTTGATTTTGGCCGGATAGCAGCCAAGTTTGTATGACAAAGTGGAGCCAAAAGAAATATGATGAATTTGGCTGGTTTTTGGGCCTAGACGTATTCAATTAGTGTAATACAAGTCTTCTGTGCCATTCCAACCTAGCCGTGGGTGGCTTTTCTGTGCAGTTGGGCACTTCTGATGAGAATTTCCATATTTGGTAAGTAATTTGATTTCGCCGCAACTGTACAGTGGCGGCGGGATCTTCTTTTCCTCGTTTCTGGCCCAAAAAAAAAAAAAATATATGATTTGTATGCCGGAATACCGGCCTACAGCAGGGGAGCTTGTGTAAATTCTTATATGGCACACAAATTAACAATATTAATGTTGCGCTGTTGTTTGGGGGGGCATACTTCGGCTGGATTCTTTTTCACGCACATGAGTACTCTAGTGTTACTGTACTTTGTGAACAAAACTTTACTTATGCCGGGCAACAACGTTCTGACGTTCTGGAGGATGAACCACCAATCAAATTTCTGACTAGCTTATCATCATGATAGAATACCTATCCACTCAAAACCGTGGTCTCTCTATACAGACACTAATTGAGCAAGCTGCAACATTGATGTCATTTATTTCATCCCCTCTGTACAGCAACTTTCTGGGAAACTAATGGCGCCAGAACCTGCCCCTCTGTACCGTGTATGCAGTGTTCCTCCTAAGGGTTAATTAAGCCTTAGAATGAATTAACCCTTAATTTCAAGTTAATGCTAAGGGTTAACATGAAGCTGGATCCATCTTAACCCTTAATTAAGGCTTACCCTGGATTACGTCACCCTTATCGGCTACGTTCGGCAGGTTCGGCAGCTGGGTTGGCAACTTGGAAGCTGCCAAAGGCCCGCAGCATTAAAATGGCAGTGTCCGGCAGGTTCCGTTGATTCTGCTGGAGCGCGTCGGAACATGGGTCAACTTCCCGGTCGAGCCCTCAGCTCAACTACCTGCATTGCCCTGGCGGGAGCAATTTCAGTAAACATCAAGTTCAGCCAAAACTCAGCTGGAGCAAGCCATAAGAAGCAAAACCATTCTTTGGAACTCCCCGAAAAATGCACCGGAAAATTTCGAATTTAAAATCCTAAGGCCCCTTTATATGGAGCCCTTAATAACCTTATTAATGCCTTTAAGGCCTTAGCCTTCAGAGGTGCCCTTAATAAGGCCTTAAGAAGGAACACTGCGTGTATGAAATAGAGAACTGTATTTTCCCTTCCGTTAAGCAGCCTCGGGCAGGGTCAAGGACGGGTGCACCATCAGTTGAAAAGGATGCACCATCACGCTGCAATCAGTCTGGATCAGTAGGGATCAGGATGGATCACTCGGAAGAACGTCGTATCACTCGGAGCATGCCAATCTTGACGTGCGCACGTCAAGGGCAGTGACGCCATCGAAAAGCCGTCTTGCACAGCTTATTGCTTTTCGGTGACAGCTCTGATAAAGGGGGAGCAAGCTCCCCCAATAAAAAAGAGGAAAAATCACGTGATGTCGATTGAAGAGTTACGTAAATTTCGTCTCTCGCACGACACCACGATGTCTAAACTCAAGAGAGGGAAAGCCTGTAAGCAATGCAGATCTCTGAAAATCGTGAGTGACGATGTGGACATGCTGATCGACTACGAACTGTGATAGCACTAGAAATGCGACGGTATAAAGCCGGTCTGTGGGACATGCCAGAAAGGCCCCAGGCATGACGACTGTGAATATTCAGACGGTCCACCCAGGTCGCGCACAAAGGCTCTAGAAGACACCGTGAGCCGTCTCGAAGCTCGCCTATACGAGCTGGAGCATCCAGAGAGCTCCACGCCTTCTGTCAGATTGTATGACCCATATGGGCCTCAATTTCCGCCGCAGTTGTCGCCGTCGTACGCTGCATCGTCGTCTAGATTACTGCTCGATGCACCATATCAGGTTCTCCAAGTGCTCTGGCCGACTGATTCGTCCCCGGAATTCTTATCACCCTTATCGTCGCCTTCTAGGCCGTCTAGCACGAGACCATTGCTTGGGAATGGCCCTGGAAATAGTCCGCTGGGTATTTACGGCTCCCGATCTATCGCTGCTCTGGAATCAAAAACTTCGGAGCAGAAGATCCATGAAACCTTGTATGTATACAATCCATTTTCGGTCCCATCACGTAGTGACACGAATGTAGATTGCAAATATTCCGACCGCATGCTTGCCAGTTTGGCTTCTTCCTGAGCTGGGGCCGCCTAACCCAGCGCGCTCACAAATCGTCGGCCCTCTTCAACGCACTCTACATGTGGGGTGCTCACCTTTCCTCCGATCGGCAGCGGGAGCTTGACTTCAAGCAAATGGCTCTCCAAACCGTTGATGCGGAACTGACCCCAGAAACCTTCATACACACCATTCAGACCCAAGTGCTCCTCGCGTACTATTCTTTTCGCACAGGCCATTTTCTGGAGGCCCGCGCGCACACCGCAACAGCCGTTGCACTCACACTTGGTGGGGGTCTTCATGTAATCCGGTCTCTAAACCATCCGGACGCATCTATCGTCAACATACAGGAGGAAAATGACCAGGAGACTCGGCTTCAGGCGTCGGCAGACTTCATCGAGGAGGGCGAGCGGATAAATGGCTTTTGGACCGTTTACATGTTGCAGAAAAATCTGACAATGGCACTCGAGCCGCGTTCACGCGTTTGTGGCGTGTTTGAGACGGCTGGGACGCCGTGGCCCCTTGAAATGAAGGATTACGCGCATGTATGCCTCCTTTGTTTAGAAACGGATGCGCGACCTGACACCGTTCTCTTTTCTTCTTTTCTTTTTTTTTTCTCGCTCAGGGAATCCTAACACCCGACATCCATGGAGACTCCACCGTCTGCAGTTTTCTGGATGCAGGAAATGTTTTCGCGGAGCGCTCATCCTCTGTCGCTGCCATGAATGTCAAGGCGGCTATATTGTTTCATACAGCGGTGTACATGCATGGCCAATATCGACCCGGTTCGTGTACTAGCCATGTCCTGCTTTTCCATGGGCTTCTAAACCGTACTAGGCGAAGTTCAGCCTTGGTAGACCGCATTTGGCGTCGTAGAACGGCTTACCAACTCCTTGCGCGCCGAACTGCTAGACATCGCACAACCCCAAGGCCGCTCCACCAGGACAATACTGTTTACCAATTCGTTGCTCAATGCCGCCACGATCGAGCTACATAGTATATTTGACTCCGACACGATGTCGAGGCAGAGCTGCTTCGCTGCTGCGAGGGATATGTTCCGTTTTGGGGGTGCAAATCCGCAGGAGCTTGGGCACCTGAATCCCATGATGGGGGTACGTTATTGAATTCGCGTTTTTGCCGAACGGTTGATTGCCCTTTGATCGACGTCAGACATTGTGGATGACGGCCTGCAACGTCTTCATTGATGAGCTCCGAAGGGCTCGTGCCGCGTCAGCACAGGGTTTGTGTCCACTGCAGGCGGTATCTCAGCAAGAGCGCGAAAAGGAGATTCTCGCTGATCTCAACGCCGGGCTCAAGGTGTTGGGCTTCTTTGCGCAGGAAAGCTTGCTGATGGGTAAGTCCTCTGCTTGAAGCCGTGTACGTATATCGTTCATTCCCCTCTTCGAACATAGGTCATCAGCTTGCAAAAGTCAAAAAATCTATCGAAACAACTTGACTGGATTTGCTCGTTACGTGCCGCTATTCCGAGTATAATTTGATCAATCTTTAAACACATCGAGGTCCTTGTCCTGTCATGATTATTGAGGATGGGTTTCAGTGGCTCGCGCCTTGATGTGGGCATTGCCTCTAAACACTAAGTCTATCCGTCAATTCACTTGACCATTTCCAGAGGGGCGAACGTTAACAATGTTGAAGTTGACGCAACATTCCCGTTGTGGAGCGGTAAAACAGTGAACGGCTCACTGACAAAAAACCCGGCACTGCAGAAATGGGTGAGTTGGCGAATAATTGGGGTGTCACCTCCCCCTTATCAGGGACACCAAATTGTGATGGGGCTGTCCTTGCCATTCCCGGTGATCCTGCGACATGACAGCTCAATTGATCTGTAATAAGTTACTCCGGGAGTGAACTTGGGCTTGGGTTTGGGGGGCTCGATACTGATGGCGGTGGACAAAAATGAAAAAAAATAAAAAAAAATAAAGAAACGAAATACAGTCGTAAACTATGGTGCGCTCGGCCTAAACACCACCAAACAAGAACGAAATTTATTCCACCTGATCAAAAACTTCCCACGACTGATCCTCCGGCCAAAACACTCCGATTAGATAGTAGTACAATAATCAATTCCTCAAGCCCAGTGAGAAGTCCACGGGATGGATTGCAAAGAAACGAGATGAAACGAGCAATCTTCAAACTATTTCGCCGAATCACAAACAATTCCGCTAATTTGCACCAAAAAGCGTTACGGTGCGAGCTGGACTGTAATAGTTCGAGAATTTGCGCAATTCATCTCAATTCATTCCACGCGAATCGCAAGGCATCCATGGCGTCGACCGAATCATTGTAAAAATGTGAAATGCATTGAGATAAAAGTCTTGTACAGTAGTATAGCAATGGTAGTGAAATACACTATATAATGGGAACCCGTACATGCTTACCTGTACCATCCGCCGAAGATCCAGGTTGGTAACCGCACCGGCAAGGCGACCGCGCATTGGATAGCGGGAACTCGAGTATTGTCTTGGTCCGCGTACTCTATTCTCTAGTTCGGTGAAAGAGGGCGGACCAAGGAAACTGAGAAGGAAGTCATGAGACGAGTGTAGACGAGAGTGTAGACGACTCGTAGAAAGCGCACTGGAAGATTCACTCACCATCGTCGAGCAACCGATGTCTATTGGTCTGCGATTGGCATTTGGAGTCTGCAAGCATGGGGTAAGGCCGTTGTTCTTGTAAACGGAGTATAGTGCAAACATACCTTCGACCTCCGACCTCGACAAGAAACCCCCGCGAGTTGTAAGCTTTGTCGTCTGTGGGCCGCGTTAGAGAGAACGACATGAACGAGGGTAAATGTATTATGCGCTTTTGTAAAGTGTAGCGCTGGTTTGATACAGAAAGCGGAGAGATTGAGGAGACGGAGCAGGCAGAAGAGGGGGAGACGAGGTGGGAGAAGACAAGCAAGAGGAAGTGACGTGGCAGAAAGTGTGGACATTTTATGTTGCCTAGGCCTGTTGCCAAGGGTGACTCAGCCAGAGGTCCGAGGGAATGCTTGCTGTAGCGCTGGAGAGTTATGTGTTAAAACGAGATAGTTTGCTCACCCACGACAAACAAGCTCAAATCATTCCGTTTGGTTATTGCTTGTGCCATCTCCAAAACATTTCAAACGATCTGACTGACTTTTGACTGGGCCTCAAGAGGGATTCTTCATCTGCTTAAAACTCACAATAAATACTTTTTCCGTGGGGCCGATTTGAGACATCAGTGATGCAATCAATCAATCAGTCATGTGAGCTCACGGAACATGCCTAATTTAGGTTACCACTGATCGACTACCTCATTTTATATGCTCTCAGAGGCCTCTGTGACCTCGCTGCTACGCCAATTGAGGCTTCCTGGTACAGTCATAAACTAGGAAGCGCAACGTAACGTAGAAGAGCAACGCGCATATTCCGTCGCCGCAGACGCTTTCGCGAGAAAGATTTTCCACCCTACTACCATTTTTGAGGTCGCTGAATTCCTTGGAATAGTTTTGGGAGCCTAAAAATTACTTCCCTGGGCAGTGTGAGCGCAATTTGTTGAAAATGCCCAATTTTGGAAGGAATTTTGTGATTTTACCAAATATTTGAACGTCGCAGGGACAACAGGGAAGACACCTGCTGGACGTGAGCGAGCGGCTGGCGGAGCTGAGGGGGCTTTCGGGAGAAGCCCAGCAGCACGAGCCCGCACGTGCGATTTGTACTGGCGGTACGCTCGGGTCCGCCAAGCCATGTAGTCACGGAGGTCTGGGGGGTCGCTGGACGAGGTGATGGCCGCATTGATGCCAGGGTCAAGGCCAGAGCGGAACTTGGTGACCTTGACCAACACGTCAGCAAACCCAGCAAGGTCGAAGAGGTCTTCAAAGTCATCAGTGTACTTGAAGACATCCCGGGAGCCCATATAGTATGCCTAGACTCGAGTTTGTGTAGGGCGTGGTCCTGCTCGTTCTCCTCGACAAAGCGTGAGCAGAACTCCTTGGTGAAGGCGTCCCAGGTGAGGAAGGGGAAAGGGGTTTTGATGGACATGCGCTCGGCCCATTTTTGCGCAGAGTCTTTGGACATAAAGGACATGGTGAAACGCACTGCCTTTTCCTCAGACATCTCGCCGCCTTCGACAAACGCCTCCGGAACCAGTCGGATGCAGCTGAAAAGCAGTTCAATCTGTTTGCCATAACGAGTAGAGAATAGAAAACTATTCATCCTTACAGTGGCCGCAGAAAACAATAGCGGGTTTGTGCAAAGCGCTCTGGGACCGCTCAAATCCCCACAACGAGTAGCCTCATGTGTGAAGTCTCAGCAACCTAGGAATGCCCTTGGGCTATTGACTCTTCTAGGTCGCTTGGAGCTCACACCTGGTATCTGTTGTTGCGGAGATCTGAGCGGTCAAAAAGCGACCTGGGTCGCTCGCACAAACTCTCTAATTAAATGCAACAAGGTGTTTCGAGTCACTGACGGTGTCTTTGAGCTCAAAAAAAGTTCAGCACATGAAACATGAGTGAAATAAATTTTTTCGCCCCAATGATATACATATGGTAATTGCACCGTACTGAATTCTTTTTAATGTATTTTTTACACCACACTTTTCAGCGCTAAGCTCTACGGGAAAATGGCTATCATAGGATTAAAAGTAATCTCAGTCATATACTAACTACTTCAACTAGTTTGGTGCAGGTTTGAGCTCGCAACGGCCTGCGCTTTGGGGGAAGTTGCTCATTTTGCTTCAGAATTGCCAAAATTCGGCTGTCGTGTGAGTAGCAACTGGTGAAAAATTTTGAACCGATGATTTTGATTTGGGCATACAATTCAGGATTGAATAATTATAAAACTGGTACAAAATGACTTTGCAAACCGGCCGGCTCCACGGTCACCTGAGTACGCTCCGGCCGTTACACCGCTTTATCTCTTTGCGTCTAACTTACCATTACCTACACCCCCCTCAGACGCCTTTGCAACATTCTCGGTCCCCTCATTGATAACGATGATGGGGGACACCTTTCATGTCTATCAGCAAACGGCAAGGGGTACCCACCGGCAAAACCCGAGACACCGGGGGGTGGGCCTCGAGGTCGCCTTATTCCACTTTTCCGACTTAGCCTTGGATTGGTCTGAAAACGCGTTTGAGAAGGTCAGAAAAAAAAGCGAGAAAAATATCTGATTACATAATATATTGTTGTATCCCGGACAAACCCGAACGACGACGGCGGAGCGAGAACTGCTCCAGCAGACCATAAACGGAGAGACAGTGTCATACGCTACTGTGGTTGGCTCAATTCAGTATGCTGTCCCGATTCTGGTTAGTGTTGCCACCGAGTCGAGTCTAGCTCGAGTCGTGATCCGACTCGACTCGAAAAAGGGACAACTCGATCTGTTCGTGTTCGGCCGAGTGTCAACTCGAGTGTTGACAGCCTAAAACGGAAATCCGCCGTTCCTGGTCTGATTTAGGCGGGATTTTTTCTGCGGTAGCTATTAAGTTAGCACGCCCGATTGCTCTTCCTAAAACTTCAGGGCAGAATCTCACTTTGAAGATGCTCACATCCTCATATCACTTTGCGTCGGGAAACTCCGGTCGATGATGAGCTGTGACTGAAGTGACATGACGATGCACGCTTGACTCCGGGCATTTCCGTGGAGGGGCTGGTGGTGGGTGGGAAACGTCGCGCGGAACTCGCTGTCAAGTCGAGTCGCAACTCGATCCCACTCAGCACGATCGAGTTGACACGGAGTTCCGACTCGAACTTACAGTAATTCTGGTTCGCGTGTGGACACTTGAGCTTGTATGACCTGCCAGTGTCCACTAAAACATCCCAAAAAATATGAAGAGCACGGTATCTGACGCCCAGGCTTAACTCACAGTTGGTGTGTCTTTGGGGCAGATTTCAATTTGTTGAACAAGTTGAACCTCCGCTTCGCTCCGGCCGCGGGTTAAGCCCTGTTTTGCTCAGATGCAACTCGAAGGGTCGGATCTGCCAGAATGATTAGTCCTGCTCCATCAATGCGCGCCGCATGCATGCTTTCAAATAGTAACCTTCATGGGCTTCGCGCACAGTGGCGTCGACGGTCGGAGCAGATGGGAACTTTGAACAGAGAGAAATTGCTTGCAAGGAACATTCATACTGATTGATTGCTGCATTTACTTAACAATGAGACATCCATTGCTGATCAAAGGTGCGAAGTGGTTTTCAAGTTCGTTCAGTAACTTCACTTGTCGCAGGCTCTGGGCTATATAAAGTAATAAGTACCAAATGGAACGGAAAACGGAACGACCAAAAAAGAACAAAATCCGGAAAATAAAAGACTCAGCCCCACTTTATCCCATTCTACACAACTGCTGAAGCACCCAATGACCATCGCGAAAGGTGAATATCACCGAGTCGAAGCGCCAAGCAAGTTTGTTGAACTGAATTCACAGGGATGTTGAATGTATTGTAGGTTGATTGAAGTGTTCAACGTGATATCAAAGGGAGCACGACAGCAAAAGAATATTGCTCAAGGTGTTAGGCAGAATCCAATTTTCACAATATGCAGAGAAACGGTTGTCAGATAATAGCTGTGCAGTTCCCGCAGGCGCAAGAGTGTTGACAAACCCGTATAGACATCGACCCAGACGATGGAAAGGAACAATTGCGAATCAAGGAGCGAGGCAGCAAGATTCAGATTTGAAGTTCGTAGGAAGAAAGGCAAATGTAGCAAAGCAGGGGCAGACAGCGTGAGGTGGTATGAGGGCGAGCAATTGTTGCGGACGAATCGGTGGGCCATATTTCATTTCACTCTTTATAAAATAACGTGTGTCTGAAGCCTTTTCGAACTCCGCCCCCGTTTGGATCAAGCCACGTCTTGAGAGCTCAGAGTAGCTTGAACCACGTCACTCGACATAAGTAGAGTTTACTGACTGTTCAGTGCGAACCCGACTTTGACTCTGAAAACGAAGTGCTGGGCCGCGCAGCGGCCCAGCGCGCTCTTGTATAAGAAAAGTCGCCGCACCGAATATCAATGCACAGTTGCGCAGTTTACAGCAATGAGCGGGAAATAAATTCCAAATTTGGCCGGCTCGGGAGGCAGAAGGGCTGAAGAAAACTCACGCTGTACAGCATATTTGGCTGATAGTTCTGACTGGAAGAGAGGAAAGAAAATCAGGTTGGCGCGAAGACGATGCTGCACCGCCGACTCGCCATTTCGTTAAAGAACGGTTAATCTGGCAAAAACCTGGCATACAAAAAATTTCCGGAGTTGGGAAGAAATACAGGCCGAATACTCATGGGAGATTCAAGGGACCCACCAGCAGCGGACCAGTAATTCTGGAATTGTTCTATTTTTTGAGAATTTTCGGCCGAACCGTTCGAAACACCACTTTCGGACTTGCAAAAACGCGACGATGTAACACATCGTCTTGCTTCATCTTGTGGCTTGTCCCGCGGCTTCCCGTGCCTCTACGCGCCTGAAGATGATACAAGCCAACTCATGAAGGCTATGGACACGTTCCACGCCGCTGAGACGACCCGATAATGCCCAAATTTCGCCCTCTGAGGCTGATTACGTCTCCGATCGACATCGGAAAAATCGGTCATTTCGAGGGCTTTAATTCGCCGGAAATAGCCTCAGATTGCCGAGGGTTTTACTGGGCGGGGCCATCGGCTTTAATCGGTCTGGCGACCGATTTGCCATCACCCTTGGAATGGCGGGGTTCGTAGGTCTGAAAAATCGGTCATTTCGAGGGCTTTAATTCGCCGGAAATAGCCTCAGATTGCCGAGGGTTTTACTGGGCGGGGCCATCGGCTTTAATCGGTCTGGCGACCGATTTGCCATCACCCTTGGAATGGCAGGGTTCGTAGGTCTTTCCCTTTGCAGCGTGCATGCGCACCATCCCACTTCCGAGGAAGCGAGCCCACGGACTTCTGGGCCGGCATTGGCCGGAGTAAAACTTGAAGCGGAGAAGCGCGCCGACCTTGAATTTGAGTAGAGCTTAAGCTCAGTCGTGACGAGCTTGCGAGTGCGGCTGAGTGAAAGGCAAGGTAGTGACGTAAGAGTGGACTTGTCATTGACAGCTGATCCCCGATGACAGCTGTCATTATCTTTTCTTCCACCCGCTCTCGCGTTCGCTGCGGCGTCGACAGCGCATCGTCCTCCCTCACGCTATCACCGGCGTTTTTGTCAGGACATTTTGACCTCTTTGGTCCTCTCTCACAGCCCTTCCTCTCTCGGGCCCTTGACTTCATGCCGGGCACGTCTTGACTTCATGTCAGACATCGTCGTACACCGTACTGGATCTAGTACCAGCTCCCGTTCTCAACTCTCCCGTGCATTCCAGCTTCGCATGGGATGGAACCGACCTCTCAGCGCTTCTCTATCACATTCCCGCCCATGGCTCAGCGAAACTTCTCCGCTTTTCGCATTCATTTGTTGCTCTACCTCTGTCTCGTCTATGGTGATCTCAAGACCTGATTCCGCAACTGCGCTTTGTTCGTCGAAACGCACGGGGAACTCTGGCCATTAACTTGTTAATGAGGAGCGGAAAGATACTGCAATGGTGTGTTATCTACTCTCTTTCTTTTCTTTCTTTCTGTCTTCGTCCTCCTCCCACTCTCGGGACCACTATGGCGACGCTTCTGGCACTCCAATGTTGTACATCAGAGTCCTGTAATGCGTTCGTTGCGGTACGTTGTATTTGACTCCTATTGTGCCTTCTCTGTATTTCAGTCTTGCGCACGAAAATCTGTCTTCATTTGCGTGACACTTGTCCGCCCGTGTAGACAACCTTTGCCCTTACTATCAATTCTTCCGCTACGATCATTACTTTTATCTTCATCATCCGCCGGCGCAGGTGTACCTGTCATGGTCGGTGTTCACCTCACGATCTATTCTCTATCACCTTCAGTGCAGAGATGTTCGTCTTTGGCGGCGCATCTTGCGATATAATCTGTAATCTATCTTCTATTCTCAGCAGTGTATATGCTATCCTCAGTGCAGATGTGTTCGCCTTTGACGGCGCATCTCATTGATCTATCCACCACCCTCTGACAGCGGAGATACGTTCGTTTTTAACGACGATCTCGCTGAACAATTTTATCTTCTATCTTCGGTGAAATTGTGTTCGTCTTTGGACGGTACAATGGATCCTCTATCCTCTGACAGTGCAGATGCGTTCGTCTCCGACCTCGATCTCACTGAAAGATCTATTCTCGGTGAAGTTGCGCTCGTCTTCCGGCCGCGCAACCTAGCCTCTATCCTCGGTGAAGTTGGGTTTGTCTTTGACAGCTCAATGTAGCCTCTATCCCGGTGAAGTTGTGTTTGTCCTTGACAGCGCAATGTAGCCTCTATCCCGGTGAGGTTGTGTTCGTCCTTGACGGCGCAATCAAGCCTCTATCCTCGGTGAAGTTGCGTTTCGCCTTTCGACGGCGTGACTGATCCTCTATCCCGGTGAGGTTGTGTTCGTCCTTGACGGCGCAATCAAGCCTCTATCCTCGGTGAAGTTGCGTTTCGCCTTTCGACGGCGCGACTGATCCTCTATCCCGGTGAGGTTGTGTTCGTCCTTGACGGCGCAATCAAGCCTCTATCTTCGGTGAAGTTGTGTTTGTCTTTCGACGGCGCGATGGATCCTCTATCCTCGGCGGTGCAGATGCGTTCGTCTTTGACGACGATCTCATTCAACGATGTATCCTGTGCCTCGGCACTCTATCCTCCATTGCGGGACGCTGCTCATCTATTCATGCATGACGATGCACCTCATCCTTCATCGCGGGACGCCGCCCATCTATCTATCCATGCATGACGATGCACCCTATCTTCGTGCTGCGGCACTCCATCCTACATCGCGGGACGCCGCTCATCTACCCATGCATGACGATGCTTCCTATCCTCGTGCTTCGGCACTCCAGCCTCCATCCATCGCGGGACGCCGCTCATCTATTCATGCATGACGATGCCCGCTATCTCCCTGCATCCTCTATCTTCTACCTCCCATCATACCAATCATTTAACATCGTTGCCGGTACAGTGGCACTTGCGATCGAGCACGTCCATCCTGATATTACCCTTATCCTCATCGTCATACAACATCTCTATCCCATCCTCTCTTCAAGTTCCCATGCCCGATACGGTCCTGATCATACAGAAATCCATTCCACCGCCTCATCTTCCCCGCTCCTATCATCCTCTTCGCCTCCATATACAATCATTCCATCTATGCCATCATAACCTTCATGCACCATCCACATTCCATCTCAATCTCCTCTCATCATCCGTCCTTGGCCTCTGTGTAAGGGCTCACGATGCTTTTCTGCTCACCCTCAGCCTACTTGGCTTATTCTCCCGATACTGGACGACTCTGGCTACAATTTGGCTGAGGACTCTGCAGAGCCAATTAATCTTGGACGCGGTGCGTTTTTTACTCATCTAATTACCCTTCTCTCTTTCTCTTTTCTTCACTCCCAATCTTGGTCGATTTGGGCTATCATGCCGACTCGCCGGTACCGCTTTCGTTGGGACGGCACTGTCTCAATTTCTTAGCGGTTCAAGGCCACCGCACGGGCTCAACGGCGATGACTCCGTCGAGACGTACAGGGTGCTCGCCCGTGTTGCGCTCGGCGCATTCTTTTCGTTGGTAACCTCTGCGAGGGCTATTTGATTCTCCGGAATTTCCCTTTTTCTCCTCAGCGACTGCGCCGCGCCTCAGCGGAGATTTCTTCGTTGAGGTAGTCGTGGCTCTGGGTCTTGTCACGCTTGGTGTATCCTCGGTGTTCAGGTTCTCGGCGGCGATTGCTGTTTCATACGGGCGACCTTGCTGATTGATTTCCTGATCTCCTCCCGTACACAATTCCGCCTTGGGTCGAGGTTATCGCGCTCACCTAGACGTTGATTTCCCCGTTAAGATAGTTTGATCACCGCGATGTTTTGCGCTTCACCGATGGTTTCCCATGTTCGCTCCCAGGGGGATTGTTTGCGCGTTATTTCTTCGCCCTCCCAACCTCCAATCCTTTCGTCATTTGCTCATGCTATTCTGCATGCTTCGGTGATGCCTCAGTCGAGACAGTCAGTCTCCTGATGCATTTTCTTTCCCTCAGCGCATCATTTCGATATTGTGTCGTTGTGGGTTAATTCTCGTTTTCCGGTTTTTCCCCCCTTCCAATTCCACGAGGGGTTGGTTCGTGGTCTTTTTCGAGACGCTAGGCTAGTCGTCATTGCACGCCACACGATTCCCGTGCCCGGGGTGCGCTACTCGTCACCTTGACTTCATTTTCTCGATATTTGCGGTCACGAGTCGCGGGAGTTATCTCTATCGAGCACTGAGAGTGCTGAGTAAACTCATCAACTCGATCGCGCGTAAGTAGCATCTCTTGGAATGGCCAGGCAGCAACGAATCTCGGATAGACGAGGTCTTAACTCTTTCGAGACGGCGAGGCTGCTCAACATTGCATTCAGTTGCATCTTGTTTGCTGTTTCAAACTCTATTTTCTTCCCGAACGTCGACGAGTTCATGGAGTTTTCGCGTCGAGACGGGCAGACTGTTCCATGATGCTGCATTCTGATCATTCAATTTATCTCTCTCTTCCCTTCTCATTCCGTCGTAAACAGTTGGCTTCACGGAGTCATCTTCGACGAGGAACTTGGCAATGTCGAATTAAGTCGTTCATACCACGAGTTCTGACCTTTGATTTTGATTTTCCTTCAGTTTCATTTCTCTTATTCCTGCCTAGTGCTCTGATCTGCGCCGGGTTGGAGACTCTATATCTCGGTACCGCTTGAATCCGCGATGTCGCCAGTGCTAACGCACTTGCTATGAGCGACATATTCTCATCGTTTGGTCCATTTGTTCACAGGGCGTAACGCCCTTTTGTCATTCTCTTTCATCATTGCGGTTCGGCAAATTACGCTCCTTTGCGGCACAAATATTGTGTCCTCAAAGGATGCCGCACCTCCCGACGAATTTCCTCGCCCTTTCAAACATTGATAATTGACACACTTTCGTTTTCCCTTTCTCTAGGCACGAACCTTTTTCATCCCATCCTCTAATCCCTCGCGATTATACACTTGGTTTATTTCAGGTCTATGTCCGCATATTCCAACCAGCACCTTGTTTCAGAACGTCTGTTTCTGCTTGACCTCACATCTTTCTCTTGCAATTTGGGGGCACTCCTGAGCTTGCGAGAGGAGTGCAATGTCTTGTGACAAGCGGAGTGCACGTGACGTGTGACGTGACTCTCCTCTTCTCGACGCTCATGTCGAGCACACGGCACGACGCTCTCGAGCTCATTCGACACACCTTCGGGCTTTGGATCCCTCAAGATTTCTTTTTCCTTAGCTGCATTCTGGAGCTCACTCTTCCCCGGACACGACTCTATGGCTACAGCGCCAGGTTCTGTGAAGTCGGCACATCCGACCCCTTTTGCCGTATACAACTATTACACCTCTTCCTACTGAGGGTATGCCCTATACTTAATTTATTTGCTACTTTTGTCCGGTAGCTATGCGAACTCTACGCCTGCAATGATACCCCTATTCGGACTTGGAGCTAGCATCTCTGCCTGGGTCTCGGATTGTGATTAGGAATCAAGAACGACGACAGGGAGCTGTGAACCAGGTGAGTCCTCTCATTCTGTCTTTCTTCTTGATACATATCCCTCCACTTTACTCCAATTGCGCTTGATATATTCCACTTCGATCCACTCCGTGCTTTGTTTCGATCCTCTTTTCATAATGCTACAATCTTCTGCGATCATACACATGTTTCCCCGTCTACATGTGCTTCCCCCTGCTGTTATATTATGCACTTCCATTCATTGCCTACTGCGTGTTCACCCAACTTTCCCGCCGACGCGCCTCTTCTACGGGGTTAATCACTGCGTCCTCTACGGCGATGCAATTCGCCAGTGCCTCCATGCACTTCCGCTTACATGTGTCTTCTACGGCGAAGCATCCGCCTGCGCTTACATGCGCTACGCTTCCATGCGTCTCCGTACGGCGATATTACGCCAGTGCCTACATGCGCTTACGCCTACGTGCGTCTCCTACGGCGATACATCCGCCAGTGCCTACATGCACCTACGCCTACGTGTGTTTCCTACGGCGATACATCCGCCAGTGCCTACATGCACCTACGCCTACGTGTGTTTCCTACGGCGATACATCCGCCAGTGCCTACATGCACCTACGCCTACGTGTGTTTCCTACGGCGATACATCCGCCAGTGCCTACATGCACCTACGCCTACGTGTGTTTCCTACGGTGATACATCCGCCAGTGCCTACATGCACCTACGCCTACGTGCGTCTCCTACGGCGATAAATCCGCCAGTGCCTACATGCACCTACGCTTATATGCGTCCCTACGGCGATAAATCCGCCAGTGCCTACAGGCACCTACGCTTATATGCGTCCCCTACGGCGATACGTCTGCCTGCGCCTACATGCGCGACGCTTGTATCCGTCTCCTACGGCGATACATCCGCCCGCGCCTACATGCGATTACATTGCCAGCGTCCCCATGCATCTACCATGAATCACATGAGACTCGGATATACCTGCACTTGCATGCACAAGCTCATACAGCAGGGTATGGTCTCGCTCTAATGCACCTACAATCTCCGACTCCAACCTTGCGGCTCGTCAATGTGATCGTTGTCACGCGACACAGTGCTTTTGTGCACCTGCGACTCCACAATCACTTGTTCGGTCTTCGAACTTGACACGATATTTTTTGGGCACCTGGCGATGGCGAGAACCTCGACAATGACCAGTTACATGAATACCTCCCCCCCAGATCGGCTACTTAGTACGCTCTGCATGCTATTTTACCTTTCAGTCCACGACTGTGGGAGCGTCTCCATCTCAGAGGCTGTCCTTCTCGGACGCTGTATTTGGCTTCTAGCCCCGCATCTACTGTGCCCGTTATACGACGTGGTTGATTCATGTTCCCTGCCGTTTACGCTGGCGCTGCGGCTACACAACTACATGTGCTTTGCCTGCTACTCTGGTTGCTCCCGCACTTAGAAGTGTTTCAATTCCTCGCGACTTATGACATTACCTGCCCGCTTACATCCACCTTAATTCTCAAGCCACTTACACCCACAAGCATAAACATATTCTTTTCATCCATTTCATCGGTTTACGTTCGCCGCAAATATTGCAACCTCAAGGTTTCTGATTCATGGACACATGTCCAAAGGTATCTACCACCGTCCTACATTTTGTTCTTACGCGAATTGGTTTCATCTCGTACTTAAGAAGTAATACTTCGAACACGCCTACTCCACATTCTCGCCGTTATTTTGCTTGGAGCGTCTATATTATCGCATGCAAAAAATCTCTTCCTCCGATTGTATCTTCCTGCGAATATCCAAAATTCAAAACGGTAGGTCATTCTCACGTCCAAGGCTGATCTTCAGATGTTCCACCACAACTCATTTCTCGAGCTACATTCCGTATCCTGCCATGTCCTTATTCCTAATGTTTTACTGTATCTATCCGATTTTTCACTCGTCGTTCGTTGGGTTACAACCCCAATTTTACGCCTTCCTGATTGCCACTCTTGGCGAGCGTGCGTTGCGACTCTTCGTTTGGCGACGAGCTGGTTGTTACATTCTCCAATGATTCAGGCTTCAAGTTTGTCTGCATCTACACTGCAATCTGGGACTTGAACATCTGTCTCGAAATATTTCAGCTGGTGTCTGCAGCCTCCCAGATTCTGTGATTTAGATTGGTCTGGATTTTCATGTCGACAACATTATAATTACGAATACGCGGGTTGGCCTAGAGCGATATTCCGCCCGGATGTCGATGCGCTTTGGCTTTGCCTCATGCTCCCAGCACTCTTGAACGGCGGAGCTCTTATCCCATGAATTTCCCGTTAAGTCTCCTGCTAAGCCTTGAGTCTGCCTTACTTGTGTTGCCGAATTGGTTAATCCATCGTCGACGGTTTCACCTTTATTTTCCTGGCTCTTTCAAGGTTTCCTTATCGAATCTCGCGATATTCGCATTTGTCCTTACCTGGTTTCGAATATCTCGTTCTTCGTTCCGATACTGTCGATTGACTTCTGCGGTATCACCTACGATTTAATCGTTCGTCAGTATAGAAGGCCTACCCATGGTTGACTGTTCAGCTTCTGTCAAGTTCCTATCTTCACGACCACTGCCGCATCATTTGAGAGCGAGTGCTCGCTGAATACCACGTTGCTCGAAATATTTCACTCCGACCACGGGCCCAGGTACACCTGATAATGCATTGTGTATTCATTTACTGCCTCAACCAATTCGGGCGATGGGCTCACTCTCATCGGTCCTATTAAATACGCGCTCAGTTCAGAGTATCGCTCCTTGTTGATCTTACCCAATTGTTTCCATGTATTGGTTCCGTTCCATTTTGTTCCCTGTCTTGACTCCGTTGGATCTTGTTCTCTGTCTTGATCTTCCGATTCCGTGCTTCCATCTATCCGAATTCAAATTTGACCTGATTGAGATCTACTTGAACTTTACCACTCTTGACTCGATAAACTCTACTGGGACTTGACCACTCTTGACTCGGACATCTGACTGGTCAGAAATTACCTTCAAATTTGAACTCTTGCGAAGAGCTGGATTTGGTTCAACTTTATATCACCTTGTCCTGAGGCTTCAAGTCGCCATAACCAGTTCAGTTTCGAGATTTGGTATTCGGGACCATCACCAACCTAAGGATACCAGTCTTTCCTACCATTCTCATCCCTGACTGGCGTAATTCGCGGTGGATATATGCTGGCGACCTTCCTTCACGGCGCATATATTATTCTTACAGTTTTTCATGAAATGTAGTCGACGCTGAGACTCTTCCCTCTCAATTCACAGTGTTCCGGAAGAGCGGCTGTCTACGTTGATCTGGTTCAACTCGCTCATGAGTCCAAACTCCTGATAATGGAACTCAGGCAAGCCTTATTGGGAAGAGAGACGTGTTACAACCAAAACCGTATTCTTAACCGCTAAATATCCGCGCTGTTGTATCTGCTATGTGGAACCGCAGCCTTTGCCTGGGAATCCCTCTTCGAGCCCGGCCACTTCATTTCAGCGACTGTATGCTCACATCCTACGAGTCTAAGACTTTCATTGCGCATCGAATTACTTTTAACAAGGGTATTGACAACCGCCCGCAAACTTTTTCAGCTTAGAAGATATTCCGTGGTTTTACTCCAATATTCCTGTGGAATAACTTAAACTCGTTACACTGAGGTCATTTGCTATAGCCAATGCCGCTGGTATCCTCATGGGCTCATGATACAGTGATATAAGCAAGACCGACACCGTAAATTCCTCGGGAATGATTTTCATCGGCAGGAATTTCAACCGAGTTCAATCTTGATCTAATTATCTTCCGAGACGCCTACTACCTGAATTATCTCAGCAGCCGCCTTCTTTTGGGTTAGTCGTGGTCTCTTGTGATGCCCTCGCCTGGCGTCTTCTCTCTTGGGTGCCTTCGCGTGCATCCCGTCGCCCCACGACCAGGAGTGCAGCCGGCTAGATTCCCCGGCGTCTTCTCCTCACCCACACCTAACTATGGCTGCCTCTCTATCAATAAACCAAGCGTGAATGAAGCGACAGTCACAAGATGGGGGCACTCCTGAGCTTGCGAGAGGAGTGCAATGTCTTGTGACAAGCGGAGTGCACGTGACGTGTGACGTGACTCTCCTCTTCTCGACGCTCATGTCGAGCACACGGCACGACGCCCTCGAGCTCATTCGACACACCTTCGGGCTTTGGATCCCTCAAGATTTCTTTTTCCCCACCCACCACACCCTCAATTTTCTGACAGGTTCTGCAGTTGCTGTGCCGACGCCTCTCCAGCTCCGTCTTGGGACTCATCTTGAAGAGTTCATACCATTCGTAGATCAGTGAAGTAGATACCAGTGAGGCGGTCATAGAGTGGGGCGTTAATGGGGTGCCTTCGCGTGCATCCCGTCGCCCCACGACTAGGAGTGCAGCCGGCTAGATTCCCCGGCGTCTTCTCCTCACCCACACCTAACTATGGCTGCCTCTCTATCAATAAACCAAGCGTGAATGAAGCGACAGTCACAAGACCGTCGTTTGGGACGCTTTATTTGCATTGAGCGGCTCAGCCTTGCGCAATGACGGGTCATTTTCCGCCGGCGCCTATTCGTTCATTCAACACCAACCCAATTCTCTGGCGACCGCCGATCATAAGACTACTGTCTATCCAACTCTGTTTACAGCTCCGTTTCGATTATACCACAACTCGTGGTGTACTCGCTGATCACATCGATAAACTGCCAGTAACTGACTGCAGATCTCATGTCTATCCGATTCGGAGTATCTTGCCATGTGTTTCGCTCAATTACCCCCTACACCATGGTGCGGCGCACTGGATCTCTCTGTTCTCTTCCTCCGCTTCGGTGGCTTCTGGGCATATTCTTCTGTTCTCGACAGCGGCGAATCAGGGCGAATCTTTCTCGGGATGCTTCCTGTTTTTACAACACAGCCATTCTTTATTCAGCGCACGCTGCAATCTCAAATTCGTCTCACATGATCTACATCTTCACCTCCCATAAACAATCGCCCGCCGCGATCATCGCGGATATTCGGGACAGGGATCAACTTCATGGCCTTTACAACCTTCGGCAGATCTTTTCTGCCACAATTCGTGACTCTTCGATCTCCCAATTCTCTTGGGATTCTAACTGGGTCTTGCCTCTCGTCGGCGAGAAGGGTCTCTCTTCCCCGAGACATCCAACTTCGCATCAATGAACCGTCACCAACCGCTCAACCACCTTTGCATTCCCGTGCGATGGTATCTGGTGGTCACTTCCTCAACCTATCCTTCTTTTGCTCTATCCATTCATCATTTATGGCTGCAGATTCTAGGGCTATGTAACTTTCCAATCTCTTCTTCTTCTTCTTCATTTCTTTTTTTCTTTCTTTCTTTTCTCTCTCAGCTCTTTTTGGGACCTCGGGTTCGTCTCTTTCCCTCGCGCGAGTCTTTGACTCTTAGAGCTTCGCTCCATTGGGTCGCTCTGGGTCTCATTCCGACCCTCGGTGTCCTTTGCATACGGTTTGGCCGTGCCTGCTGCCGACGCGGAGCGCCTGGAGACGAAAGTTCGCTCCCGGCCCCAGCCGCGTCGGTCAGGGCGGTCATTCCCCGCACACACCCCAAAAACCATCTCCTCCTCCTCATCTCCCACAAATCTGACGAGTACGTCGACCTACCTTGCACTTGAGCGCGAATGAGGAAAGAACTTGAGGAGTAGAGGTGCGCAAACTTGAGCTTGAACGTCTTGGCCTTGAGCGCGTAAGCCATTTTGCTTCCCGGACTAAGTACGTTACATACAGACATCAGTTCCACCATCAAATCCAAATCCCATCAAATCCAGATCCTGCTCCGCTGCCGGAGTAACACACTCCGAGATTCCGCCGCGCCGATTTCGGCTGACCAACCTCATGACCGCACTGGCACGTGATCGCCCCACGATCGTGTCACTCACAAGCGGCACCGACAACCCCGTTTGGAGAAACACAGCCCCTCAGACTCGTTGCGGGAATCATTGCAGAGAGTTTGAAGGACCACGGGCAGCCGAATGATTACCCATTAGTTGGGGGGAGCCTTGCTCCCCCTTTTATCAGAGCCGTCACCGAAAAGCAATAAGCTGTGCAGGAGAGCGTTTTGATGTAATTGATAGATCTGTGATAGATGATCTTTCCGAGTGATGCGCGAGTCGTCAAGCTGATCCTTAAGTGATCCCGCTTACTCCAGGGTGATGGCGGCATTGTTGCGCCTGATCCTTGGCTGCAAACACGCGGAATGAACACGGACTCATCGTTTGATTCGTTTTTGCTCTAGCCGGTGACAATTTGCGCAAGATCCCCAGGAAATGGCATACAAATCATATTGATACAGTCAATGTACTGCTAGACTCCGACATGGGCCGATAAACGGCCCGCAGTGAGGATAATGGAATATTGATTGATTGATTGATTGATTGAAACAGCACACTGCCACCAATGGCACACCATCCTAGGAAGCCAAATGGCAAAAGCTTCCTTTTTATCCAATATGATTTGTATGCCGGAGTTCCGGCCTACAGAAGGGGGAGCTTGCGTGAATCCGTATCAATATTACAATGGACATCGGAGTAAAATAAGTTGAACAAGAAATTATCTATGTCCAAGTAGATTAGGTTTCAGAAAAACACATATTCACTAAGGTCCATTCCTTGGCTGTCTAGAGTAAATGTAAGTTGAGCTCTCCGTTGTGTATCAGTTTTAAGCATCCGCGTTGAATCTGTTACATTAGCTCTTTTCAATCGTCCCCAGTGAAAACTCGTTCTAAATGCAATTCCAGCCAGAGTCTTGACGCGTGAAATGAACAGCTACAGACACACAAAAAGATCCTCGGAGGATCCAGGGAGTACCAAGAAGTTGTATAAACAGTCATGAGGAAAGGAATTTAGGAAGCCCAAATTCTTCGCGAAGAAGGGAAAGAAGACATTGACGTGGCAGCACCGGCGCATCTGCCAAAATTGTGTTCCCATCACCACCCATCACCTGGGATCAAGCGGACTGTCGCTGGATCAAGCGGAAATCCCTCGCATCACTCGGAGTCACAATATATCACGCATTTATTGATTACATCAAAACGCTCTCGAGCACAGCTTATTGCTTTTCGGTGACGGCTCTGATAAAAGGGGGAGCAAGCTCCCCCAATAAAACTCATTTGTACACTTTGAATTCACTCATTTAACAGCCCAAGAAAGCTAGATCATGTCAGTGAATCATGAAGACAAGTCAGCGTACTTAAGGCTGACACGATGAGATCAGACGCGTCATCGCTGTGCGCCGACGCGATATCACCACTGTCGGCGGGATTGGCGGGATTGCTATTTTCATCTGTCTTCTTTTTTTC
The DNA here is from genome assembly GCA_037176885.1 of Favolaschia claudopus. NCBI lineage: Eukaryota > Fungi > Basidiomycota > Agaricomycetes > Agaricales > Mycenaceae > Favolaschia > Favolaschia claudopus. The sequence goes on from JAWWNJ010000291.1 coordinate 22,282, forward strand.
CGCGTTTCTCCCGCAGTTTTGCAATAGCGGGTTTGTGCAAAGCGACCCGGGTCGCTTTGGGACTGCTCAGATCTCGACAACGAGCAGTCTCAGGTGTGAGGTTCCAGCGACCTAGGAATGCCCCATGGCAATACCCTTCCAGGTCGCTTAGAGCTCCCACCTGGTCGTTGCGGAGATCTGAGCGGTCGAAAAGCGACCTGGGTCGCTCGCACAAACTCTCTAATGTCTCTGTCCAGGCATTGTCGGCAGTTGGATCTGAGCCTATCTGAGCTCGATCCCAGTCTAAGGCTGCCTTCCAATTGTCTGCGTTGACAGGCTTCTTCTTGCCGCATTTTCTACACGCGCGCACTTGTTCTTCCATGTCGCGGCAATTGAAGTTACTTTGCTTGACAAGGTCTCTCCAACCTCATAATTAGCTAAGCAGCACATCGGATGCAACCCATTGATGCCCGTTTTCTCCCGAGACACAGCTTTTCAAAGGCTCCCAAATATTGATCTCATCAAAGCTCCGAGTCAGCGACTCAGCGCTCAGCGCTCAACGTTAACGCTCCTCCATTCGGCTGTCGTGTCTTATGGTGCACATCGATTAAACACCACCAAATAGGTCCCATCATTGATGGGATCAGTGATGTCTCAAATCGACGAAACAAAAATTTACATATTTTATATTGCCTTTCGGGCAGCGGAGAAGGGTCAGAGGGGGTTAAGTGAGTTGTTAGCAGTTCTTTACTGCATCTCCTTCCACTTATATGCTACTTGGATAGGGTGTAACTCATGTTAGGTTGTCTGCATTAGGAAATTGCGTAAGTGCACGTGCTTGATTGATTGATTGCATCAGTGATGTCTCAAATCGACCCGAAGAAAAAAAACTATTCATTGTGAGTTTTTATCCAATCGAGAATCGCGGGATTGAACTACCATCTAATCGGAATGTTTTGGCAAGAGGATCAGAAACCTGGAGCCTCTGATCATGCGCAATAAATTTCGTTCTTGTTTGGTGGTGTTTGAGTGATGCGCACCATAGCGTCACTTTGGAGCACTTGGGAAAAATTCCACGCCAAACTTTTGAGAAATACTCTTAAGTGACGTCAAGTGCTCCGAAGTGACGCAACCGAATGGGGCCTCAATATTCAATATTCAATCCCAGTGAAAATCCCGTCTGGGCTGATATGGGCAAATATGCTCAATTCTGGTCCATCTGTTCGTATCTGCGATTGCACATATGAAAATTCTATCTTTATCGCAATAAACCAACAACCAGCTCACAATTGAGGAGAAAATTCCGCACAGCGTATCGATTTTTGTTGACGCGACTTTGTCTGACGCCGCCGTAAGTGTGAAAGGCGGGAGAACGGCGAGCGGAGTTTGAAATGCATCTTGAACCCGTACCACCACCATCTCCCCTCCGCTTTGGTCTTCGTCGCTGTCCCCCGTTCCCTGGCTCCTCCGCTGCTGTTTCGACTACATCTTCTACTAGTACCTCCCTCACTCTGAATCTGCTGCTGGCAGTGCTGCTACTCGGCCACCCACCCAAGAAACCGATAACATCGAGTGATGCTGCTCATATCGACGACATCGCCAACATCCTTTTTTGCCGCGATAGTGTTCGGGTGAAGGTATCTGCCGCGGCTTTGCATAGGGTGGTATGTGTACCGCTCTCAACGGCGTGGTGTCCTACAAGCGGCGGTCTTTCCTCTGAGGTGCGTGCCCTTCTCTCTTCATCCTTTCTTCGTTGTCTAACTCCACGCCTGAAAGGCTCATCTCCCTCCGCCATACGCCCCCTGACGCCCCTTGTGCACGCCATTCTCTTGAGCCCGTCGATACGAAGATTTTTAGTGTCAAGCATCATCAATGTACCCCCGCCTCTGCTATCTTGCGCCGCACCCGCCCGCCTTGTCTCCTACTGTTTCTCCCATTTCGATACAGCCGCTACCTACCGCCGTTTATATTGACGCGCATTCAAAGCTGTAACGAGGTCGTGTCATCCTACCTTCAGCTCGAGGGCTCGCTACTGAATCTTGCCAGCCGCACCGCGTATAGGATCGGTCACAAGTACTACAATACCCCTCCCACAGGTCAGTCTCACAAAGCGTTTGGATTCTCGGCCTGAGGAATTTTTTCTAGCGTAGTGTTGTCCCCCAATGCAGTCATTTGAGTGCAGGTTCTGCGCAGTAAGTGCATCAAGCTTGTCTTGTCATCGCGATATCTAACCTCGTGTCATTCTCTAGGCGCGATCGTTGCGTAAAGGTATGCTTCCGTTTCCTCGGCGCGCGCCATACTGATATATGTTTTCCAGGCTCCTCAGCTTGCGATCGGTAAAGGGAGCGACATCGACTAAACACCAGTAGTAAGTCTATTATGTCGCCGTCGTTGCCACAAATCACGCTGAAAACTATTCCGCAGTTGTATCTTAGCAGATCTCAACCATTGCAATATCTCGCTCAAGGCCGTTAACAGTCGCCGGCAAGACCACGAAGCTAAGTATCTTCTCTAAAAAACATCGCGCCCTGACTTATATCATTTCATTTTCTACTAGGAACGCGGGAACGGGGCCGGCGTGGTAAGCTTTCACATTGTTCTGTTTGCACTCGTTGACATAACTTAGCAGTTCGAAAGAGTTTTGAGTCAGAAGGGAGGGATGGGCGACGTCGGAGGCGGCGCGAGGACTTGGAATTGTTTTTCTAGTTTGAAATTCGTGTACTAGGTAGTGGAAAATGAATTTATATGCAATTTATCCGATTATACCCAGTGGAATTGAAAGGAACGGAGGAGACCAGAGTTGATCATACCTACGCATATGAGCGCAGGGCAGCCCAGAACAAAAGTCTATATTTTCTGCTCTGATGTGCTGATGGATGGGCTGAGATGCTCAAATCTGTGTTCCGAAATTGCACAGATTGGAGCGTACTTGGCCAGACCAGCCCAGAAGGGATTCTCACCGGGATTCAATGCTCAGCTGCTCTCCATGATCTCGAACCCTTTAGTCAGCTGGATGTATCTATTCAACTTTGTTGTGGAACCGTCGATTCAACGTTACAGCCGTTTCGGAAAAAGAATGCGGGTTTTGATTGATTTTCGTTTTCGAAATCTGCTTACCTGTGTTTGGTCCCGCGTCCTCGGCTCCACCCTTGCCGAATAAGCTCTTCGTCTCTTTCAGCCAGAGAGTGAGTTGGTGAGGCTCCCTGAACCTTTGTGAATACATCAGAGCTCCAATCTGACCTCCAGCAGGGCTCAAATGCGTGCTTGAGCCCAGTTGTTTACATCGACAAGCTCACGGCAGTTGTGGAGCCGCACGGTGCCGTTGACGGAGTTGTCAACAACCGTCAATTAAAATCGAAAACGAAAGAAGATCAAAACCCGCATTCTTTTTCTGAAACGGCCGTAAAACATGGCCACCTCAGATGATCTCCAATTCGCCTCCCTCCGTGCGAGAAGTAACGGGGTCAGCAGTAAACGGCAATCCTAATTCTTCTGAATTCAGAATCCAAGTCAGGATGACACCAAGGTGTTCTTTCAGCTTCAAGCTCACATTGTGCGGTACTCCTGCTGTTCCCAGCAGCCCATCCGACATCCAGCAATGCCCATTGGCATCTGATCCCTGTCCGCTGCAGCCGATTGCCCCCCTCCGCAATCCCGACGGGCCCCGGGCATCGGCTCGGTGATGTCTGCTGCCGCCCCAATTGCGTCGATGGCGCCATCTGCGGCTCCCGCCTTCGTTACTGACCCGTACGCTCCCGCCCAAGCTGGCGTCGCCCCTCCTTCCGGTCAATCCTATGCGGCAACCGGTCGTGTCCAGATTCATCAGGCCTCAATCCGGTCTACGGCGTTGGGCAAAAGCCATTCTCGTCACCCCCCGCAGTCGCTCGCGGGTACCGAAACGTCCTCTGGAAGTCTCCAGGAGCGGATTACCGTGTCGTAAACTTCTCCCTCGCTGCTCCATATGATCTCTATCATTTCGATGTCTATCTGGCCCATGAATCTTAAAAGGGGGACACGCCCATTCAGGCTGCACTCGCGGTGATCGGTTCTTGGTCAACTCGCTGCAACCCGCTGGGCTCCCTAGAAACTTGATTAGTCTGCGGTTTGTATCCGAGGATGCGGCACGGGAGCTCATGACTCGTCTTCCCACAAACCCACTGGCAGGGTTAGGGCATCTGCAGTCCGCGACGTCGAACCCGTAGGGAAAATGAAGGCACACACGCAACTCTGTCGTCCCGTCTCCGTTACGCGAGGTCATCCAATATCTGCCGTCGTCCCCGCTCCCGAGGCACCTTCCATCGCCGTCAGTATTGCCGCCGTCCTCCGTAGCGCTTGCGCAAACTCCTTTGAGGACATCACATCGATCCTTGCCGACACCGATGACGAGGAGTTTTCCGACAGTCCATCACACACCGTCACCGCACCCGTATCCGTACCCAGCTTCGGCTTCGGCATCCCGACCATCGTCGTCGTCTTGTGCTCTTACGGAAACCTCGCAGCGCTGTCACAGTCCAAGTGCACGGGATGCATTACGGGAACACTGGGGTCAAGGAGAAGGGAGGTCATGGTGATACGGCGGATGAGGTGGTGGAGAATGAGATTCTGGACGGTTAGTGGAAGCAGTGCGCTCTGATTTATGTATACTCAGGCGCTTATCCTATGTCCAGATTCTAAGAACTCAGCCGATCTAGGTGTTTATTCGTCACGAGAACTGCCCATCATCAAGACGATTCTGCCCCAACACGCCGCAAGACGGTCGAGACTACACCCATCGAGGTTCAATGTCGATGGAGCGATGACGAAGATGGAGAAGACGAGCAAGTCGACGGTCCCACCGTTTGATGTAGAGCCAGTTTAGATATGGTAGAAGACCGTGGCGACGTCTTAGAATGGCGACGATTGTGACACAGACGTGAGCTCAGCAGAGGGACAAGTCATTTGAAGCGCTGGTGAAGTTCGTGTCAGAGGATGCAAAGTAGGCGGTGCCTGTTGCCACAATTTTAGGTTTCATTTGGCCGAATATGCTGTTACTCCTTTTGCAGCTCGCAAACCACTTCATTGCAAAGGGAAAAAATGCCACAATTTCCCTGGACCCTGGTGCTGTTTGAGGTATATGGCGGCGGGTGTACAGTATATGAGGAATCAGCGCATCCCCCAAGCAAGGTTTCTTCCGACGAAGTCGGAGCTTCCTAGTAAGTAAAAAGACCGAGAATCACAGTCACCTGATGTGACTGACAAGACGCGGAAACGGTAACTACACCATCTCGGACCGCCCGGATGAGAAAACCCGCGGAGATCAGTGGGGCACGTGCCCGCGACACTGTTGGGTCAATTACTGTTCTTTAACGAGATGGCGAGTCGGCGGTGCAGCATCCCCTTCTGGTCATACCTTATTTTTCTTCACTCTCTTCCAGTGCCGGTCTTGCGAACTCAGAACGATCAAGTGCTGTACAGTGTGAGTCTTTCAAAGTTCAACCCTTCTGTCTACTGAACGGGCCTAATCCGGAATTCATTTCCGCTTCATTGCTGTAATCTGCGCAACTATGCGTTTACTGCGGTGAATATTAATATGCTTATATATGCCACAACTGCTCGCCCTCATACCACCTCACGCTGTCTGCATACTTCTGCCCCGGCTTTGCTACACTTGCAGGCTGTCTTCCTTCAGAGTTCAAATCTTACCTACCTCAATGATTAGAGAGTTTGTGCGAGCGAGCCAGGTCGCTTTTCGACCGCTCAGATCTCCGAAACAAAAGATACCAGGTGTGAGGTCTAAGCGACCTAGAAGAGTATTGCCCTGGGGCACTCCTAGGTCGCTGGGATTTTACACCTGAGACTACTCGTTGTCGAGATCTGAGCGGTCCCAAAGCGACCCGGGTCGCTTCGCACAAGCCCGCTATTCTCAGTCGCCGAGTCGCAATTATCATTTTCCGTCTTCTGGGCCGCGGTCTAGAGGTTTCTCAGCACTCTTCCTCTTCCGGCAACTCTACATCAACTGTACATCTGACAACCTTTCTCCCATATTGTCTAAAGTGGATCCGAATCATGATCATAACCTAATTTGGAGACACGGACTCTGCTGAACACCATTGACAATATTCTTGCCTTGATACCATGCATCGAACACTTCGATACATGTTGATTCAGTTTCTCTACGATTTCGATTCATCAAAGTTGCCGGCGCTTCAACGGGGCCGTGATCAAACCAATATTCACTTTCGCTCAACTTTCGCTATAATAGAGACTTTGCGCAGAGCCACCGGTAGCCACCCAGTGGCTCTCACGGCATGCGCTGTGGAGCGGCTACGCGCTGTGTGGCTCATTCGGTGGCTGGAAGAACAACTTGAAATTCATTTTCTTCGGCATTTTTTCATCCCCCTGGATGACCTCGAAGCGCTAGGCTCCCAAACCCCCAGGAAGCACACCAAGGTTCCACACCAACCGTCGGTTTTGCAAGAACCGGCCAAAAACGCACCAAATGAAGCGGGAAACTGGTAACCTAACCACGACACCTCACTACATTGAGGTATAGTCACAGAGGTATCATCTAGATACTTGAAGCACCACCTGCAACGCGGGCGACGAGCCACCAAACGAGCCACCATATGCCGTAGCCGCTCCACAGCGCATGCCGTGAGAGCCACTGGGTGGCTACCGGTGGCTCTGCGCAAAGTCTCTAATAAGCGAGTGGTTTAGCAATTGTGTACACGGCAATAATATTCTCAAGTGCAGATGAATCTTCTTACCCTCAGCATCTCGTCCATTTTAGTGCTTCTGGTTCCGCGAGCCCAGATCCTGTCGCAATCGAATCAAATCTTTCTTCGCAGTGTTCACCTTCCTGTTTTCTACAACGCCACTGACAACTGTACGCGAATTCCAGCTGTGTGCCTGCCAGTGTTTAACCGCAAGGATACGGTGCGCATCAAGACTAATTATCCTGTCAAATTCAACCAGATTTAACTCTTTCTCCTGCCGGACTGGCGCATGATTGGCGGCCGGAGCGAAGCGCTTGTAGTATTCAATATTCAATGACAATAGCGTTTAGTGTTGACAAGATATGCCTCCCCTTCGCTCCGGCAGCGTTCGAGTTCTACGTCCCGCCGCACCCTGTAAATCGATTTATACACGTCAATATTGAGAGCAACACTTACTAGTGGAACAATACACACCTGCACGGGCTGCAAGTTCGCTCCGGTCGACTCAAAATACACGACTTGGATCTGACCCGGCAGGTGAGCTGCCAATCAAATTTATTCTCAGCAACGTACCTCAGAAACCAAGGATATAGTTTGGTTCAGCTGCTCAAGGATCTAGTAATGAAGAGTTAGATGTCTCCCAGTTTCTGTGTATCCATGTTGCTTGTTACTTTCACCAAGAAGCTGTTGAAGATTAGCGTAATATTTGAGTGAGCGCGAGTAATCTATACACGCGTTTGAGAAAGAGAATAAGATAGAGCTCAAACTTCCTATATATTCAGCGAATCAACTTAGTCAACTCAAGCGGTTTTCAGCGAGATCTTATCTCGATGAGGCTAGTTGGAGTAAACACAACCTAGCACCGTTTGTATCTGCAATACCACAAATGAGCGCGAAGCTTTCACTTAGGTTCACACAATAATTAGTTTAGAACTACGTAGATTGATGGGATAAGAAAGATTCTCCTCCACAAGAGGGGAGGGCATTTATACGTAGAGGCTACAGCTGAGGCTATCTGAATGCTATGTTAATTGATATCAATACACAGGACTGAAGGCTGGGAGTAGGCAGTACTTACAGAGCCTGAGCGCTGAGCACCGCAACAATTGAGACGTGTTTGCAGTGAGTCACAGTCACCTGACTGTGACCACTCGTGGTCAAGACTTGTCAAAAGTCGGCAGAGCTCGGCATCAAGTCTCACAACTTAGACGGAAGAGTTCTCGTCGGTTCAACAAGCTATATTGGGTACATAATGGAAGTATCCATAACAGAAGCTAGTCGGCAGACACATTGTGAAACTTTGGAACCATGTTGAGGCGGCGGTAGTGCATTGAATTCGATCAATTGGGACGGGATACTTAGCAGAAACCATTCATTAACGAGTTGATTGATTACATAAGCGTACCAGTATTTTCAGACGATCAATGTTGAAAAACGTTGACAGAAAAAAAAGGGCAGGCAGTGGCATGGTTTGATTCAGGCGGAATGCGATTGCGTTGAGTATGAACAGTTACAAGGCAATGTTGAAGGATAAGGACGCGTAATATTGAAGCCACATTAACCCGGGAGAAGTTAGAACGTGCCCGATGGAGGGGAATAGAAGCTGTTGCGAGTGACCAAGGAGCGACTCGAGCTACCGTTCGACGAGGAATTGCAAGAAACTTGACGGTGGATCAGACCTGTAGCAATCCTCTTGGAGATCGGAGCGACGCTGAGCGAAAACCAAACAGTAGAGTTGTGAGTAGAAACCAATGCAGCAGCATGCCAGCCTGGCAGCAGTGTTGAAGACTGAAGCTTTCAAAGTTAACCAGAGTCAATGCTCGATACGAGCCAGCGCATAATCTCGACGCCAAGGAACACAGGGGCGTCGCAAAATGGACGAGCGGGACGTCCGTAAAGCACTTCAAATGCTGTCTTCCGGCCGAGCTAGAAACGAAAATATTTCCCCCATTACACGTTGATACAATCCGCGCCGCCCTCCACTCCGAAAGCAAGGATTTATTGGACGGAGAAGGATTGGCGGGCCGTCATATTTTCAGATCGGTCTAAATTCAATATTATTGGGTCGGATGGGCGAAATGGTGCTGGAGGGAGCTGGGGCAGACCAGCGACCCTCGCTATGCCAGAAAAAACATCCCACAGGGCGGCGGGAGTATGATGGTTTGAGGATGTATCAATCCAAATAAAATAACGAAAGCAAAGTACGTATGGTGCGCGTGACAACGCTAATAACTGTGACCCCAGTTTTGCCCTAATTTTTATTCCTCTTGCAAAACGACTCCTTTTCAACAGAGGAACAACTTCCCAAGAGGGATTTCCAAAATTTAAATAATTGAAGGAGCTATAGGTGCATCAAAAGTCCACTCAAAAAGTCCCCAGATTGATTGAAATCCAGGCTTCAATAGGGTGTTTTGAAAAAGTAGAGCAAAGGAGGCGGTGACTAAGTGACGCGCACCATGCGTTTAAGGGGATCGTCTGCACAATATTGTGCGACCCCCGTCCACATACCGAAATTTGTGAATGGTATATCAGACTCTTGCATCATTCTATGGGCTCCAATTTTTGTCTAGGGCTTCTCTACGGCCTGAAAAACCCCAGACATCGGTTTCTCGGCGGTCATACGGCTGGGAGAGCCTTGCCCGCGTTTGACAGGCGGTCAAGATCGGCCAATGATCGGCCCATGCCGCCCGAAATCCGCAGATTTTGATCGATCCCACGTCTACAGGCCTGCCGACGGGGATCTGCCATGATCGGACAAAGTCGCCCAAGTGCCGTGGACGTACCGGCTAAACGCAGTGATATATATATATATATATATAGGCTGAATCTCGTCACTCTGCTGCCCCTTCTTCTACAAATAGACGCACTCCAGCCAGTCCCTCTGCTCTGTAACCCAAAAAGTCTCCCCGTCGCAGTAGTGGTGGTGCTCAAGCGTATGCCGATCTCAACACAACCGCCACCGAGTTCGATGAACACTTCAGTCGCCTCATAACTTACACTAAATACTATGGACAAAAAAAATTGTCCGATCGATATTCGGTGCCGTTCTCGACAATGATACATAGCACCTTTTGACCTCAAATAAGATGTAGTGTGGGTTTTACGGTCAAAGGGAATTCTTTCTGTCGATTTGTTTGGCAGACGATTTTGATCCGCCATCAAGCCGGCCAGAATCCCCAATCCGCGATTTTTCAACTTGCCCAAATGATCTTTATTGGCCCCGCCAGTTTGCTCAGACCAGGGCCCGGGATGCACTAAGTATCTCTCCAAGTTAAAATCATGCAAAAATATACAGGCAGAAATGTGTCACATCGACCGCAAATTGGCCATTTTCGGCCATTTTGACCGGAATTTGCCGAAATTTGATGAAAATGACACTTTTGTTCAGCCTATAGCGGCTCAACGGCTACAAATTTAGGCGCTCGCCAACGCCTATTGATCTGGCTGAACGGCCGTTGCCAAGTCGTTGCCATATATAGCATCTGATCAAGCATCAGTTAATCATCACGATGTAATGACTGCCGTAGGCCAAAAAAATACACAGCCGAGGAGCCTAGCTCCGGCAATTCAGCAAAAGAACCCCACCCCGACGCGTTAGAGGTTAGGGTGAAAGACATAGTCCTCCGCGCGAACGTGGCTTTAGTGTGCGGGGACCCCCCGAGCGCAGCGAGGGAGGGGAGGGGACGGGAATGGTCGGTCCCCTTCGCGCAAACCAAGAGAGAAGGTGTGCCGCTGCTTCCGAATGCCGCAGAGCCGGCAGCAACACTCAGAAATCATTCACATCAAATTTCGGCATATTATTGGAATAGGCGTTGATCACATCAATAGCTATTGGCCGAACGACTATCGAACGAGCGCTACTATTCTTGTATGTACTCATCTCTCACTCTATGTTCACAGATTGCCTCAGAAAACATCCCCAGCCAAGTTGAAAATATGGCTAAACCGTCTCCCGGCTTGTTTGATTTCGGATCAGCCAATATTGATGTACCCATTGTACCCAAAAATCGACTTTTGCCTCTCCTTCATTCTCACAAGTCATTTGATGATGAATATACCCCTTGGCAGCGAGATATTGACCAAAAACCGAACGGACATTTTTTTTGTCCACTTAGTGTACCTGAAAAATCGCAGTCACTTACCCAACCTCACTTTCGGGGTCGGGGAGTAACAAAGGGCGTAGGTTCTTGCGTCAAAGATTTGTTCGTACTCGTAATATCAATGGTCACATTTGATCCTACAGTACCCCGCACCAGGTGTATAAAATTCGACAAAATGAAGGGCCAGATAGGTAAGTATCATCTATAGAAGGCCCGTTCACATCATCCTAACACAATCATCAGATCGAAATCAAAATACCTCTGCCCGGATATCGTCCGACTGATTCAAACTCGCGCTCTCAAAACCCATGGATGGCAGAGGAGCTGGGTAGCAGTGTATCTGTTAGTTTCACTCTTGCAAAGCAGATATCTGACGAGGTCTTTAGCTGGCAAGTATCAATGTCGCCATCCCTTCTGCCACCAGGTTCTTTGACATACCGGATTCCGTGATGTCATCCCACCATGTGCTTGACAAATCACACCCTCGTTTGATGCTCGCTTCGAGAGACGCGAGATCATCGCCCTGAAATGGCTGGCAACCTGATAACATAATGTAGAGGACGCATCCAAGTGCCCACATATCCGCTGCTCGGCCGTAGAACTTACCCACCAGCTTTTCTGGTGCAGAGTAGGTATCCGTTCCCTGGAACTTGGTTGTTTTCCTATGCCAGAGGACACAACTTGCTCCAAAGTCGGCGATTTTAACAATTCCCACTCCTCCTCCTCCAATCCCCGGAAGAAATAGTCCCTCTGAAGGATTGCGTGTGTAAGATGCAGACTGATCATCGCAATTGTCGTAATATGGAATCCTCCGGAACAGCAGGTTTTCAGTCTTTATATCTCCGTGAATGATGCCCAAGGTGTCGTGAAGGTCCATGACGCCACCTGCAACTTGCAGCATTATATGGCGACAAAGCTCTTCACTGAAGAAACCCAAGCGGACAACTTGAAAAAACAATTCCCCGCCATCCATGACTTGAATGTTTTCAGATTCTGCACTCTGCACAGCAATGAACGCACATTCCAGTACCAAGCAGAACTCTCCAAAACTCTCTATGCTGGCGATCTGTTCTATTACAGACGGATGCCGCAATCGGTTCATAACTTCGATCTCTGTTGCAATGTTGAAATTGCCACTCTAAGTATTTTATATGCGACTGAATTTTCTTTCCTTTGAGAACAGCCTGTCGCTTCATATCTACTCAGGACATTGACGTGTTCTGGCATACTAACACTCACATTGCTTCCCGAAAAATCCTTGGTCTTGCGTATTCGTTTGACTATCAATCTTTCATGAGCGCCATTCTTGAAAGATAATTGGGAAGGATGATAAGCACCTGCGACTTGTTCCCCAGCATACTCGGCGATGTGTACGGTTGAGAAGGCCCCACTGGCTACAGGTCTCAGCCAGGACGGCCAGGCGGTAGGTGGGAGCTAAACTAACCTGCCTATCCGTTTTCCAATGGTCAGTCGAGGCATGAAGATTTTATATCTGGGTTAGGAATGAATGAGGTCCACCAGGGATCTGAATGCCATTAAAAAAACGGCCCCATGTGTTTATATGATGCGGATTCGGTTGGGGATACCGGGGACCGATTTAAATGTAGAAAAACTGTTGAAGACTAATGTTCGATTACAACGATCAAAACCGATCATGTTTGCAAGTACCGCACACACCGAGCAACGTGACAGAATCACAAGTTCGATGAGGGCCCTGAACAAAGAGATCATCGACGAAGGTCAAGATGAGGTGACCATTTTGCTACGATAAGCGCATGCGCGCTTTAACGCGTCTTGATGGCACCGAGCGTCAGTTGTTTATATCTCCGACTCCGCACGCTGACAGACCTCTCTGCAAATGATGTTCAACCGTTATCGTTTCTGTCCAATCCAATCCATGCTACAATACAACAACATATGCTCCATCGTCGACTGCGACGCGGCAGTCGCTCCCAAGTTCATAACATATTCGCGACCGACGACGAGGAGGGCGAAGAGTGATAGTCATCCAATGTCATGGGAGAGGATAGGTCGCAAGACTTTCCAAATGGCGGGTCGAAATGGCTTTTTGTGTAGTGAAATTGGCATCGTGCAAGAAGTTGAAAGCCAGATATCGATTTCCGTTACGCGTCCACAGGACGCTGTGAATGTGCATCAATCAATCAATATTCCACTATTCTCACTGCGGGCCGTTTATCGGCCCATGTCGGAGTCTAGTAGTACATTGACTCTATCACTAATTGCATGGGGTTATCTGCTTGGAAAGAAAGGGCATCGATCGGCTGTGGGCGTGTCGGGGGAGGCCCCCGGTCACTACCTATTCAGGCGCGTGACTGTCGCTTCATTCACGCTTGGTTTATTGATAGAGAGGCAGCCATAGTTAGGTGTGGGTGAGGAGAAGACGCCGGGGAATCTAGCCGGCTGCACTCCTAGTCGTGGGGCGACGGGATGCACGCGAAGGCACCCCATTAACGCCCCACTCTATGACCGCCTCACTGGTATCTACTTCACTGATCTACGAATGGTATGAACTCTTCAAGATGAGTCCCAAGACGGAGCTGGAGAGGCGTCGGCACAGCAACTGCAGAACCTGTCAGAAAATTGAGGGTGTGGTGGGTGGGGAAAAAGAAATCTTGAGGGATCCAAAGCCCGAAGGTGTGTCGAATGAGCTCGAGGGCGTCGTGCCGTGTGCTCGACATGAGCGTCGAGAAGAGGAGAGTCACGTCACACGTCACGTGCACTCCGCTTGTCACAAGACATTGCACTCCTCTCGCAAGCTCAGGAGTGCCCCCATCTTGTGACTGTCGCTTCATTCACGCTTGGTTTATTGATAGAGAGGCAGCCATAGTTAGGTGTGGGTGAGGAGAAGACGCCGGGGAATCTAGCCGGCTGCACTCCTGGTCGTGGGGCGACGGGATGCACGCGAAGGCACCCAAGAGAGAAGACGCCAGGCGAGGGCATCACAAGAGACCACGACTAACCCAAAAGAAGGCGGCTGCTGAGATAATTCAGGTAGTAGGCGTCTCGGAAGATAATTAGATCAAGATTGAACTCGGTTGAAATTCCTGCCGATGAAAATCATTCCCGAGGAATTTACGGTGTCGGTCTTGCTTATATCACTGTATCATGAGCCCATGAGGATACCAGCGGCATTGGCTATAGCAAATGACCTCAGTGTAACGAGTTTAAGTTATTCCACAGGAATATTGGAGTAAAACCACGGAATATCTTCTAAGCTGAAAAAGTTTGCGGGCGGTTGTCAATACCCTTGTTAAAAGTAATTCGATGCGCAATGAAAGTCTTAGACTCGTAGGATGTGAGCATACAGTCGCTGAAATGAAGTGGCCGGGCTCGAAGAGGGATTCCCAGGCAAAGGCTGCGGTTCCACATAGCAGATACAACAGCGCGGATATTTAGCGGTTAAGAATACGGTTTTGGTTGTAACACGTCTCTCTTCCCAATAAGGCTTGCCTGAGTTCCATTATCAGGAGTTTGGACTCATGAGCGAGTTGAACCAGATCAACGTAGACAGCCGCTCTTCCGGAACACTGTGAATTGAGAGGGAAGAGTCTCAGCGTCGACTACATTTCATGAAAAACTGTAAGAATAATATATGCGCCGTGAAGGAAGGTCGCCAGCATATATCCACCGCGAATTACGCCAGTCAGGGATGAGAATGGTAGGAAAGACTGGTATCCTTAGGTTGGTGATGGTCCCGAATACCAAATCTCGAAACTGAACTGGTTATGGCGACTTGAAGCCTCAGGACAAGGTGATATAAAGTTGAACCAAATCCAGCTCTTCGCAAGAGTTCAAATTTGAAGGTAATTTCTGACCAGTCAGATGTCCGAGTCAAGAGTGGTCAAGTCCCAGTAGAGTTTATCGAGTCAAGAGTGGTAAAGTTCAAGTAGATCTCAATCAGGTCAAATTTGAATTCGGATAGATGGAAGCACGGAATCGGAAGATCAAGACAGAGAACAAGATCCAACGGAGTCAAGACAGGGAACAAAATGGAACGGAACCAATACATGGAAACAATTGGGTAAGATCAACAAGGAGCGATACTCTGAACTGAGCGCGTATTTAATAGGACCGATGAGAGTGAGCCCATCGCCCGAATTGGTTGAGGCAGTAAATGAATACACAACGCATTATCAGGTGTACCTGGGCCCGTGGTCGGAGTGAAATATTTCGAGCAACGTGGTATTCAGCGAGCACTCGCTCTCAAATGATGCGGCAGTGGTCGTGAAGATAGGAACTTGACAGAAGCTGAACAGTCAACCATGGGTAGGCCTTCTATACTGACGAACGATTAAATCGTAGGTGATACCGCAGAAGTCAATCGACAGTATCGGAACGAAGAACGAGATATTCGAAACCAGGTAAGGACAAATGCGAATATCGCGAGATTCGATAAGGAAACCTTGAAAGAGCCAGGAAAATAAAGGTGAAACCGTCGACGATGGATTAACCAATTCGGCAACACAAGTAAGGCAGACTCAAGGCTTAGCAGGAGACTTAACGGGAAATTCATGGGATAAGAGCTCCGCCGTTCAAGAGTGCTGGGAGCATGAGGCAAAGCCAAAGCGCATCGACATCCGGGCGGAATATCGCTCTAGGCCAACCCGCGTATTCGTAATTATAATGTTGTCGACATGAAAATCCAGACCAATCTAAATCACAGAATCTGGGAGGCTGCAGACACCAGCTGAAATATTTCGAGACAGATGTTCAAGTCCCAGATTGCAGTGTAGATGCAGACAAACTTGAAGCCTGAATCATTGGAGAATGTAACAACCAGCTCGTCGCCAAACGAAGAGTCGCAACGCACGCTCGCCAAGAGTGGCAATCAGGAAGGCGTAAAATTGGGGTTGTAACCCAACGAACGACGAGTGAAAAATCGGATAGATACAGTAAAACATTAGGAATAAGGACATGGCAGGATACGGAATGTAGCTCGAGAAATGAGTTGTGGTGGAACATCTGAAGATCAGCCTTGGACGTGAGAATGACCTACCGTTTTGAATTTTGGATATTCGCAGGAAGATACAATCGGAGGAAGAGATTTTTTGCATGCGATAATATAGACGCTCCAAGCAAAATAACGGCGAGAATGTGGAGTAGGCGTGTTCGAAGTATTACTTCTTAAGTACGAGATGAAACCAATTCGCGTAAGAACAAAATGTAGGACGGTGGTAGATACCTTTGGACATGTGTCCATGAATCAGAAACCTTGAGGTTGCAATATTTGCGGCGAACGTAAACCGATGAAATGGATGAAAAGAATATGTTTATGCTTGTGGGTGTAAGTGGCTTGAGAATTAAGGTGGATGTAAGCGGGCAGGTAATGTCATAAGTCGCGAGGAATTGAAACACTTCTAAGTGCGGGAGCAACCAGAGTAGCAGGCAAAGCACATGTAGTTGTGTAGCCGCAGCGCCAGCGTAAACGGCAGGGAACATGAATCAACCACGTCGTATAACGGGCACAGTAGATGCGGGGCTAGAAGCCAAATACAGCGTCCGAGAAGGACAGCCTCTGAGATGGAGACGCTCCCACAGTCGTGGACTGAAAGGTAAAATAGCATGCAGAGCGTACTAAGTAGCCGATCTGGGGGGGAGGTATTCATGTAACTGGTCATTGTCGAGGTTCTCGCCATCGCCAGGTGCCCAAAAAATATCGTGTCAAGTTCGAAGACCGAACAAGTGATTGTGGAGTCGCAGGTGCACAAAAGCACTGTGTCGCGTGACAACGATCACATTGACGAGCCGCAAGGTTGGAGTCGGAGATTGTAGGTGCATTAGAGCGAGACCATACCCTGCTGTATGAGCTTGTGCATGCAAGTGCAGGTATATCCGAGTCTCATGTGATTCATGGTAGATGCATGGGGACGCTGGCAATGTAATCGCATGTAGGCGCAGGCAGACGTATCGCCGTAGGGGACGCATATAAGCGTAGGTGCCTGTAGGCACTGGCGGATTTATCGCCGTAGGGACGCATATAAGCGTAGGTGCATGTAGGCACTGGCGGATTTATCGCCGTAGGAAAACGCACGTACGTGTAGGTGCATGTACTTAGGCACTGGCGGATTTATCGCCGTAGGAAACACACGTAGGCGTAGGTGCATGTAGGCACTGGCGGATGTATCGCCGTAGGAAACACACGTAGGCGTAGGTGCATGTAGGCACTGGCGGATGTATCGCCGTAGGAGACGCACGTAGGCGTAAGCGCATGTAGGCACTGGCGTAATATCGCCGTACGGAGACGCATGGAAGCGTAGCGCATGTAAGCGCAGGCGGATGCTTCGCCGTAGAAGACACATGTAAGCGGAAGTGCATGGAGGCACTGGCGAATTGCATCGCCGTAGAGGACGCAGTGATTAACCCCGTAGAAGAGGCGCGTCGGCGGGAAAGTTGGGTGAACACGCAGTAGGCAATGAATGGAAGTGCATAATATAACAGCAGGGGGAAGCACATGTAGACGGGGAAACATGTGTATGATCGCAGAAGATTGTAGCATTATGAAAAGAGGATCGAAACAAAGCACGGAGTGGATCGAAGTGGAATATATCAAGCGCAATTGGAGTAAAGTGGAGGGATATGTATCAAGAAGAAAGACAGAATGAGAGGACTCACCTGGTTCACAGCTCCCTGTCGTTGTTCTTGATTCCTAATCACAATCCGAGACCCAGGCAGAGATGCTAGCTCCAAGTCCGAATAGGGGTATCATTGCAGGCGTAGAGTTCGCATAGCTACCGGACAAAAGTAGCAAATAAATTAAGTATAGGGCATACCCTCAGTAGGAAGAGGTGTAATAGTTGTATACGGCAAAAGGGGTCGGATGTGCCGACTTCACAGAACCTGGCGCTGTAGCCATAGAGTCGTGTCCGGGGAAGAGTGAGCTCCAGAATGCAGCTAAGGAAAAAGAAATCTTGAGGGATCCAAAGCCCGAAGGTGTGTCGAATGAGCTCGAGAGCGTCGTGCCGTGTGCTCGACATGAGCGTCGAGAAGAGGAGAGTCACGTCACACGTCACGTGCACTCCGCTTGTCACAAGACATTGCACTCCTCTCGCAAGCTCAGGAGTGCCCCCAGCAGCAGGCTGAGGTCTCAATTGAGTCACTCTGGTCTGTCTGGAGACTCGATAGTTTTGACTCAACCCTCTCTCCCTTGCTGGAGGCATGGTCAGTCACCGTCAGTGTCGTCCAGCCCAGCGGCCACGGCGCTAGGGATTGGCCTGAGCTTCACGAGAGAGAGGATTTGTAAGCAAGCCATTGATATATTGGGCATGAACTTCAAAACGAAGCTCGCTGCACTCCGAGGCAGCCCCCTACGTATCTACAGGATACAGAACAACTGTAGCTACGTGAGTGCGCATGAAAATAGCAAGATAGACTAGGAGTGGGTGGGTGGGACACAAAAATGAGCTATGACGACGACGGGGGGAGAAGACTAGGGCCCGGGGAGAAGACTAAGGTCGCACAGGAGGGAGGAGGGGAGTCACCGAGCCAAAAGCACGACGGGGTGGAGGCCGGCGAGACGAAAAAGAGATGGAGCATGTGATTGCACTCCGCCCAAAGGCGAGGGAGCCAAGGCAGCCCCTACATCACTACAGGATACAGAACAAAACCGTAGCTACGCGAGTGCGCAGAAAATAGCAAAACTAACTAGGAGTGGGTGGGTGGGCACGAGAAAAGAGGGATGACAGCGACGGGGGGAGAAGACTAGTAGCAGGGGACAAGACTCAGGGTCATGGAGGGGGACTGGACAAGGGAAAGTCTCAAAGAGACGGAGTCGCCGCGCCAAAAGCGCGATGTGCGGAGGTGGGCGAGACGAAGAGAATGAGGAGACATGTGACTGATGAGATCACCTTTTGCCAATCCCCTTGGTCCGCCAGACCATCCAGGATTAGCCTGAGCTTCACGAGAGAGAGGATTTGTAAGCAAGCCATTGATATATCGGGCATGAACTTCAAAACGAAGCTCGCTGCACTCCGCCCAAAGGCGAGGGAGCCAAGGCAGCCCACAACCAACAGCTCACCATGAAGCAGCCACAGGCGGGCGAAGACAGGGTGAAGCGCCACAGGCTCCACAAGAAACTGAGGGGAATGGACAGCAACAATGGGAGGGGAGGGGAGAGGAGGGGGGGGGAGGAGGGGGGAGAGGGGCAGGGGTGCTAGGAACGCACAATGACAATAGAGGGGGCAGTGACGGCGACACGCGCAGGGCGGGTACCGGACTTGGGGAGGGGCCAGTGGGGATACAGCTTTGCTAGCGTGAGCCACCGGAACCTCGAAAGGGCATCTGCTACGGAATTTTCGTCTGTTGGGATCCAGACAGGGCGGAAAGTGAAGTCCTTCTGAACGGCAAGGAGAGCGAACTGGCGGAAAAGCGCTTGGGTAGGAGGATGATCAATAGAGCCAGACTGCAGACAGGTAGAGATGGCCTCGTTATCAATACGAAAGATAACCTCCAACCCAGCCCAACAGTGACCCCAGACCTCCGCTGCCCGTAGTACAGCACGCATCTCCTTCCAATGGATTGGATGGTGTTCATACTTCACCGGGACAGGTTCAGTGAAGAAAAGGTCACCACCTCCCCAGTAACCGCCCAAACCCAGCTTACCACTAGCATCCGTGAAGATCTCAATGGTGGGACGTGGGGGTCCAATGGCGAAAATGCCATTGAAAGACGGGAGGAAGGTGTTCCACCACGCAATATCGAGTCGAGCAGAGGAAGGGAGACGGCGGCGCTGGTGACGGGGGAGAAGTGAAAGGCGGCGCATGAAGTCCCGGATACGGCGGGTGAAGAATCGTCCAACGGGAATCACTGACTGAGCAAAGACGAGATGGCCACAGAGTTTCTCTAGGTCATGGTAGCTGGCAGTCCGACGAGACAGGCACCCATCCAGAAAGACAAGGAGGCGAGCAAGCTTATCTTTGGGCAGACGAGCCTGCATAGCAATGGTGTCCAGCTCAATGCCAAGGAACTCAAGGCAGTGGGTCGGACCCTCCTCCTTGTCGCTGGAGATTGAGAAGCCTAGCTCCTCCGCAACCGCCCGGAAGACAGCACGACCATGACGAGCATACTCCACACCCCTGGAAGCGGGGGTGACATTGAGCCAATCATCTAGGTAGTGCTGAATAAGTGCCATGACCTCATCCCGAGAGAGGAGGACCCAGTGATGGGCCTCCGCAAAGTAATTGTAGATGCGGGGTCCCGTACGAACCCCAAAGGGCAGGAAGATGTCGAGGAATAGACGCTTTAACCACTCAAAGCCCATCAGGTGTATATGATCAGGGTGAATGGGAATATGCCTAAAGGCCGCCTCAAGGTCCGCCTTGTAGAGGAAAGACCGTTCGCCAGCCTGCCGGATGCGCTCAATCGCCCCCATGACAGCCTCATACACCAGATGGCCAAACTCCGCTGGGATAGCGTCGTTGACGGATGAGCCAGGAGGGTACGAGAGATGATGGATACGACGACGCTTCTCACTATATTTCTTGGGCACGGAGCCCAGCGGGGACAGGACAGGCTTCACAGCAGAGTCTGTGATATCGACAATACGCCCCAGAGAAATCTCGTGAGCAATGTCTTTATCTACTGTCTCGGGAAATGCAAGTGCAGAAGGAAGAGGGGCAGGGGCAGAGGAGGAGGGAGGAGGCATACGTGCAGGATCTACACCTAGAAGGACACCATGGCGGATGGCAGAGACGAGGGTCTCAGCGAACACCCGATCTGGGTAATCAATGAGGGCGTGCGCCCAAGCCTCGGGGCGCAGCTTTGAGGGCGGCATTGGCTTTGAATGAGGAGTCGTGAGCGGAAAGAGGAGGTCTGTATTAGGGCGTGCTGGAGGAAGCAGTGGTGGTGGTGGCACCTCAAAAGTGGGAGCATGGTCAGATTCCACAATTTTGGCAGATGATGGGGGAGACAAGACTTCCCTGCTCGATTCCGAGCGAGGAGAGCCAGAAGCATCTCCCCCTCGCTCACCCGGCTTCACTAACACGCCAGCAGGGGGATTTTCCTGAGGCGGAATAGGCCGAGCCACATCTGGGGGCGTTGACATACGACGAGGGCATGAAGGTGCGATATGGGCACGCTCTCCACAATGAGAGCAGACATGGCGACGAGGACATCGACGTCGACCATCCCAGCAACCCCCAACGCGGTTGTGGCCCCAACAGATCTGTGTACGCACTGGAGCCCCAGCAATCATCAAGATTCTACCATCGTTTGGAGGAGTCCATCGTCCCCGGTCAGTGGTCCCCCAGCGCAAGAAACCATCAACATTGATAAGTCTGGGGAGGGGCCGAAGAGAAGGCTTCGAGGTCGACCAGCCGAAGGTGGGGCAGCAGACGAGAGAGCGGCGTGAGCACCCAAAAGAAAGGCGGAGAAAAACACGAGAAAAGAGGGATGACAGCGACGGGGGGAGAAGACTAGTAGCAGGGGACAAGACTCAGGGTCATGGAGGGGGACTGGACAAGGGAAAGTCTCAAAGAGACGGAGTCGCCGCGCCAAAAGCGCGATGTGCGGAGGTGGGCGAGACGAAGAGAATGAGGAGACATGTGACTGATGAGATCACCTTTTGCCAATCCCCTTGGTCCGCCCGACCATCCATGTACTCGGTATTGACAAAAGTAACCGTGAATCGACTCGTATGGTCCGAATATTGCAGTATGTAATAGGTTAAAATGCATCAGAATGTTCTCCTGCATGTTTTGAACGGCATCGGACAAAGGCCTGAACCAATCCATCAAACACAACTGATTTCTCGGCGGATTCTAATTTGCAGTTGTTTTGCACTGTCTGTTGCAATAAACGACTGCATTTCCAATTTTCTTGAAGTTCAAGAACATGCCCTCGGACGGTAGGCTATACTTGAGGATCCATTTCAATTCCTCACTGCTCGAAATCTCTGATTGCATCAATTTCTTGTCAACATTGGACTGCTTCAATTTCAACCATCCCTCCTGCACGGACCGAAATATTTCGTCGCCGTTCAAAGATGCTAAGAGCAAAGAATTTAGCTACAGTCTTGGTTAATTTCTAATCCATCACAGTGCTGAACCCTATCACCTACACATTCAATATACTTTTATCCCAGAGTAGGCCTCCATGGCTTCCGTAATTCCCCATGTTTGGTCAAGTAAGGGGCCGAAGAGTTTTCCAGATTGTAGGCTTGTTTACCACCCTTACTAGCCAAAGCAAGTGTGCAAAAACATTTGAATAGATCACATGTGCAAGCTAGAGGTAGTCGAAAGTGGTCTGGAAGTGCAGTTGCTGAGATTTCCGTTGAACAATGAGCAGAAGTTGAAAGACACAGGTGAATTTCAAGCTATTGCCAAAATTGCGCTGGCTCTGAAGAGCGTCAGAAACAGAGGTTGCCCACAACAACTTGTGTAGGTTTAAGGAATATCCCGACGTATTTTTCAAACTCGAAGTCTTGGAGAAATATCACGTGGTCGCGAAGCAATCGTCGGATTAACGGTTACTTTTGTCAATACCGAGTATATTAGAGAGTTTGTGCGAGCGACCCAGGTCGCTTTTCGACCGCTCAGATCTCCGCAACAAAACATACCAGGTGTGAGCTCTAAGCGACCTAGAAGAGTATTGCCCTAGGGCACTCCGAGGTCGCTGGGACTTCAGCCCTGAGACTGCTCGTTGTCGAGATCTGAGCGGTCCCAAAGCGACCCGGGTCGCTTCGCACAAACCCGCTATTTCATTAATGGAAAATGTCTGAAGACAAGCTCATGATGCTCGAGATCGCAAGGGAAAGGGTCAATTCTCTTTACAATTGACTGACTTGTATGATACTTATTGGACTGTTTCTGATCAGAATTTCCTGCTTGAAGTGCGCATATACTCACCCAGACATATTTTGAATGTCATGCAATACTCTGAGCTCTGTTTTTTGCGTATCAGAGGCGAAAACCCCCAAAACTGTTGAAAACTTCCCTATATGTGTCGCAAATTCATTTATTTTGTTATCGGGCCCGACAGGCCGATCGGGCGCAACAAGCATACGATAGGCGTCCTATATTGCCCGATAACCGCCCGACAGTGCCCGATCGGGATGCTATCAGGACGCTATCAGGACACTATAGGGTACGGGGATGTTTCGCGAACATAAGTAATTTGGTGAACTTGTAATCGACATTTGGATGCCCTACCTGCAACTTAGCTTTGACTGCAGTGTTTCACTGCTTCCAAAAAGCCGACTCCTTCTGTCCAAAAACCGGACGTTGCCTGCGGTGCTTTATATTCATTCGAGTAATTGCAGTGAATGGCGAGGGCAGTGGTGGGGACGAGAATGAGGATCAGAATGTAACCGAGCGTGAAGACAACGCTTTGCCGCAGTAACCAGTCAATGTTATAAATACCTTGCAAATTTTTGCCGTCGCAAAATCTTCAGCGCTACTGATCTTCGCCAGCTTGCAATAACATCGAGATGGTACGGGCAGGAGCTCGGCAAAATTTGGGAGGACGAGGAAGGAAAAACAAATATATTTCAAAGATACTGCTCCACTCATTTCTTCAGTGCCTTGTTGCTTCGAGGGGCCGGCGCCGACGATGGTTCCACTGGTTTGATTTGGCGAAGGCAGTTGCCAAAAAGCTGGTGGTAATTTCCGTCTAGCATTTGGTGCTCAATCTCATCGAGTCAATCAACGGGGAGATCACTCCCAACTCATGCATCATGCATATGCTGGCGCAGTTTCTGTTAGGGTGGGTTGCAGGGTGGGCAGCACATTGGACGGCGTGCGCGCGCAAGTGTAATGGATCAGCAAGCAAAAAAATAGGAAGAGCAGTGTATCGACGCACCTAAATGTAGTCCAGGAGCCCAGTAAAACCCCTTCCTTGCCCTCCTTATAGTCATCCGAGACTGCACTTCGCCTGGTAACGGTCCCCTTGGTCTGAGTTGGATCAACGCGGTTAGAGGCGTGCAGACATTGCGCGGACACGAATTTTTTGGAGGTGATGCGACAGGCGAGTTCATTGGAAAGGGACCCGGATTTTCCGGTTCAGAGTCGCATGAAGAGGAGCAACGTGCTGGAGAGACGAGGAGGTCATGACGAACGTAAGACGAGTGTCATTTGTTTGGCAATGCTTGGCTGTGGAGCCAACCCAATATGTTGGAGTTCGTTCCACAACTCTTTAATGCGCGCGTGGGGCAGTGGTAAGGCCCCTCAAATTACTGATTCTCCACGTCGGTTCGACTCCAGCTACTAACAATTTACTCGCCCTTTAAAATTGAATTCAAAATTGAGCATTGAACAGTATTAACGCAAGTCCATTACATTACATCCATTACAAAATTGAAACAGTACTACAGTGCCATTACAACAGCAGGTAACAAATGAACTAAAAAATAGTTCTTTTACATTTTCATTATTTTGTGGGCTCCTGAGACCGTGCCCGATAGGTTGTTATAGGGCTGTCGGGCCATCGGGCGCAATCGTGCCTGATTGCGCCCGAGTCCTCCCTATAGGGTAGGTGTCAGGCCGATGGCCCGAAAGCTCCTGATAACAACCGATCGGGCACGATCGGGCCCGACAACAAAATAAATAAATTTGCGACATGGTAATGCATTTAATTTCGCCGCAACTGTATGACCATCCCCCCTCTCTCCCACCAGTTGAACCAACTGCTAACTGTATTAGCTGGTTGCAAGCAAGGCATTTCTAAATCCGGTTACTTTTGGTAATGCTGAGTATGCGTCCTCTACCTCACCCAGTCGCGTGTACCTAGCACCTTTCAGCAGCAGTTGCACGACTGAGGCACTTATGCACTGATGCCTCCCTCGACTTTCTCGACTCTTCAAGCGCCTCCACCTCCTTGTAAAACTCGTCAGAAGAGAGAATTAGCCTTCCCTTTGAAAAGCTTTGCTCAATCTGTCGCCGCCTTGGAGCCAACGACACGCTCCTTCCCTGTGTAACCGGTTGGATACCCGCTCTCGTCTATTCCATACACTCTCTCCGGTGGGATTCCCATGTCCACAACAAGTTTCTGTGCTAAATCCGTCCAAGACTTGACAGCTTCTGGTTTCAGGCTTCGCGCACGCTGCATATCAAGAGATTTACTCCACAAGGTCTGCAGCGCGTCGTGGTGCCGATCCAAGAAGCCAAAGAACCATTTCTTCCCTACAGGCTTGTAATCAGACCCGTTCTGCGCCTGCAGTATCGCGTTCACCTGCTGCTCAATCTGGCGATGTGTGTGTGGGAATCCCATGTCGGCGGACTCCTTCAAGAAGCCGACGGGAGACCATTCTGTTGTAGGATTGATCCGTGAGCTTCCACTCCGTTCCGATTTCTTTTCGTCGTTTCATCATCCTTTGCACCCGTCCCGTCGCATCGCCATCACCATCCCCTTCACTACCTTATATACTGCTCGTTACCTTTGCTGCCCGCTAGTCACTTGTTCCCCACGTCGACTAGCGTGCGTATACCTTTACTTTACTTTCTACTTTCTACTCACACTCCTTGTAGTCTCTAATACTGTAGTATTTCGTTCAATTCGTAAGCCGGTTTTGGGTGTGACACCCCTTACGAATTTACCCTTTCGTAAGGAGGCTTTGTGACCCTGTGACTTACGAAAAATTTCGTTTTTTTTACCCCCTTTTTGGCCCAGAAATGCGCCAAAATCCGAGTCACAGAGGGAAACCTTTCGTAGGACCCCTTTGTGACGCTGTGACTTACGAAAATTTTCGTAGGATTTGGGGTCTGTGACCTGTGACCTTACGAATTGAACGAAATACTACAGTATACTCTAGGTACTAGTCACTTGTTCCCCACGTCGACTAGCTCTCTAATATACTCTAGCTGACTCCGACTCACTTGTTCACGGCCGCTCATCGCGCTCTCATCACCTTTTGACCTACTTTACATTCGGTAGCGGGGGAACTTATCTTGATTAGCTTCTGTCATACTCCGTCACCATGTACCCGTCTGTTAAATGTCGCGTAGGCAATCTTGTACTTTCTCGCCACCTCTGCAATCGACTTCGGTTTCCCAAATTGAGAAGGCTTCTCTTGTTCTCGATGATATTCTCCCAGAGCCGCGCGTATCTTGAGCTCCTTCTTCCGTGGCCTTTGACGCGCATCAATTTCGCGTGGTAAACCATCCCAAGGCACCGCAGACTGCCGGACAGCTGGATGGCAGAGAAGGTGATGAGGGGGAGTCGTGTCAACAAACCGGATGTCACACCCCTCACGTGCGGTGATCTTGTACAATTTCCAGCGGTCTCAATTTTGGTCCAATTCCTATGCTGTTTAGGGCAAATATGTAGTAGAGAAGACGATCTATCCGATAAATTTCACAATCTGACACAATGTGGCAGAAATCAGTACGCAACGGCGGAATCGGAAAGTGGATCACTGCCTGATTTGGGACTAATCAGTGGTAAATCACGTCGTGTTCTCGCTTCGCTTTGATTGCGGGCACGAAATTAATTCAGAGCATGCAGTCGGGACATACAGTGGCCGCAGAAAACAATGCAACACGTGGTTCTGAGACATTCAGCGGGTCTTTTGCCGCCACTGTACCATCCTTATCGACGCACCCATGCTCAACACGACCAAGGCAGAGTCCAACGACGTCGGGAGCCAAGTAAACAGCTTCCAAGTCGTCTCATCTGCGGTAAGCCTACCCCTCATTTTTTTGATTTTAACCGTCCGTTGTGCGTATCTATTTCAATTGACCCTTTTTCTCCGTCGCGCCGAGTTTTATGCTGTATGTACAGGGTTAACTATAGGTCGTGTTATCATCAAATCATAAATTGGGACGTTTGGGGGCAGTAGTAAAAGTAGTGTAGTAGTTTCTTGAGTTGGCGCTGTGTCGCGTCGCACAATTTTCAAAATATTCTTACAGTTTTAATCAATAATAATATAATGTTGCACAAATATTACTGTACTGTACCATTCCTCCTTCCAGTGTACGTTAAAGTCAAGCGCTCGAAGACAAGATGCATCTGCGCGACGACTGATCAATTAAAAGCTTGCAAAATGAAGCTCAAGCGACGTACCTCAGAGTTGGTCCCTGTTTATGTTGTGACTGCTCCCAATCCAGTCCCAGGCTGTATACGGTCGACGGAGAAGACGGGTAGAATGAGTTGTCGGACATGGAGGTTGCAGAGGCATGAGCTCAAATCAAATCAAACAGAGCGAAGATTGATTTGGCCCGCAGTGTTGTAGTTAAGGGTCTTAATAAGGGTGCTCTCCAGAATTAAGGGATTAGGTGCTTATTAAGGGTTATTAAGGGTGCTCAAATTAAGGGTCAAAACATGTTGGTATGTGGACAATGGGGGAAGCTTGCTTCAGTAATTTACTGCCGAGGTCACATGACACTGACAGCTGGATATCTGGAACATTTAATTGTGATTTTTCTACTAGCTTCATTGTGTTTTTGGAACAGGTAATATGAGACACTATACCGCCCATATTTGTGCCATACTCCACAACCAAAATTTGGTTAAAGGGAACTGAAGAAAAAAATTATTTTTCACCCCTTGCCAAAGTGCTCTAATAGGATTTAATTCGTTGTGTATCCGAATAGGCTCTTAGCTTGACAAATTGTACAATTAATTATTTTCTCCAAAGTGCAATTGTCAGCAGACCCTACAACGTGTCCACAGTGCGGTGCTCGGCCGTACTCGGCAAGGAGGCGAGCCTTGCAACCGTGTGCGCAAATTCGGTGTATCGGGCGAAAAACCTCGCCGTGCTAACTCCACACACAGCCTCTCTGTCTGCACACAGCCTCTTTTAAATTGTGCCTGACCCTTAAAACCCCCTTGGTCGCCGTTGGCCTACATAGGAGTTCCAAGGACTTCCCTTGTTGATACCTACATTCGAGCGTGTCTCACTCGTTGTACCTTCCCGCTGTATGTCGCTCCAGGAGCTCTACAAAAAGCTCAAAAGGGACACTGGGCCATACGAGGAGCTTGAACAGGCTGCGCGGCTTTTTGCACTCGACACCGTCGCACTCAGCCGTCCCACATCCCCCACAGGTGCTCTCCTTTCGTCCAAAGATGACTCGGACCCAAGCAGCGCCTGTGATCGAAGCAGCTTGGGCAGTGTAGACGACCTTCAGTGCGAAGTGTAAGTTCATACCACACGTCATTGAGACCGAAGTTTCTGAGCTTTTCTTTTTTGTTCCTGTTGAGGATAGCGGGATACCGATTGCCCATTATGTCCCTTCCACAGCATTTCCACCACAGAAAAGCCGCTCCCCTGATGAAACCAGCTCCCTTTTGGCACGATATAAGGACGAAGGCCGCGAGCCTGAGTCCGAAAGCTCGGTGGAGGACTTTTCAGATGATGAGGACTACATACCATCGCCCTCTTGCAACCCTGTGAGGAATGTCCGTGCTGTCCCCACCGTTCCTTGTATACAACCTTTAACGCGTGGTAGCAAGGTTACGCGCTTGCTCACGAGGTCCCGGAACACGCAGACAGCCAAATCGATACAGCCCATCCAGAACTCATGCAAAAGGAAAAAATTCACTTGCGACGTCTGCGGCTACGTCCAAAGGAATCGACGGATGCCCGATTTCAGACGCCATCTGAATACTCATACGAGAACCTTTGAAGATAACGCGCAGAGAGGGTGGCAATGTAAAGGTGTTTTGCGGAGTGAGGGATGCAAATGGGGGATTGCGGCGGATGTGCCAAGTTATGTTTTTATGGACGAAGAACGGGTTGGTGGGTGCCTGAAAACGTTTAGCCGCAAGGATGCTTTGAAGAGACACTTAGATAACAGCTCTCTCTGTGTGGGTTGGCCGATCAAGGCAAATCAATGAGTAGGTACACTGCCCACCGCACGACATTACATGTAAGGGTGTGCGGAAACCAAAAAAAATACCTACTCGTCATGACCAAAAGTGACCGGAATTTGGCTTTTTAGAGTGGATTTCTGGTAGTCAGGCAGCTTTGAGCAACATAGGCTTCCTCTATATTATGTCTTCTACGACTTTCATACTACAGTGCCAAGCATCACATCACGGTTCCTTTTTTGGCAGGGAACGGCATCAAAAGTTGAACTCGAAACTACATTATGCCGTCATCACCATTCAACTTAAAAACAGTGTAAAACGTCTCTATGGATGTGTAGCAACTCATCTTGTGCTTTGCAAGGCAATTGAACAAGTTCTTGTATTTTCACCTCCGAAAAAGTGAAACAAACCCTAATGATAGCTGATGCCATCATCAAATTCCCATATCGGTTAGGGTTAAGGTCACGTGCGTCCCGGACTTTGCCGCCCCAACGTTCGGCGGATCACCCAGGTAGGTCAGAGCAGACTCGGCTACACTCGGCTACCACCTTTCTGGGTTTCTGCATGACTACTGAACACATCTGGCCTCAATCCATCCAAAATCAGAGCCAAAAGCATGATTTTATTTTTTCCAGACGCGAAAAAAGTGAAACACCGTGGGAAAAAGTGAGTTCTCGACGCCAAACGCATTCTTTTGGTCGGTTTCCTTCCTTAGAAAATCAGAAATAAATCACAAAAAATTATGTTCGGCCGAAAAAGCAGTGTTGGAGAAGTGATGCTTGGCACTGTATGGGGATGGAATATGATATCTGGTTTTGAGTCAATAGATTAATACAGTCGTAAACTGGGAAGCGCAACGTAACGTAGAAGAGCAACACGCATATTCCGTACCCGCGGACATTTTGGCGAGCTGGAATTTGCACTCTGCTGCTATTTTTGAGGTCGCTGAATTCAATGGACCACTTTTTGGAGCCTAAAAATTACTTCCCTGGGCAGTGGGAGCGCAATTTGTCGAAAATGCCCAATTTTGGAAGGAAGTTTGTGATTTCCCCAACCCTTTGAACATCTCCATGGAAAATTTGGTGTCTCAAAAGTCCCCACAAACCATATTTCTCATTGGCAAAAAAATTGGACCGAATAGCTTCTTTGAAGATCTAGAACCAGCTGGTTTGTTGCTGATTTTTGATTTTTTCAGCTGAATTGTGAATTTTGCCTTGCAATATAAACACCACCTGCTGTTTCTGTGCATGCTTGATTTGTGGTATGATACCTCTAGGGCCGAAATATACATGCTCTATGTTGTTGCGGCCTGCCGGGAAGAATTCTAGCTCTGTTTGCTGTTGTTGCTCTTCTACGTTATTTGGCCCATGCCTCTACTTAAGATAGAGAGCGTGGGATTCCCGCACCTTACTTAAGCACGTTATGTAACGCTTATTAATCGTTCCCACGGCCAAATCCCCAGTCGCACAAAAAAAATTCGTGCTCTTTCCGGCCTGCGGAAGGTCTGACCTACAGACTTAGAAGACATTCTCGCTGTTTCGGCTCTGAAATTTTGGTTTTTGAAAAGCACCTTCCACACTGCAAGGAGGTTCTGTCACTCATTGCGCCGCAAAGGTTTGACAGGTCCCACCCTTAAGCGAGCTGCCGAAGCATGCCGAGATGACTATCCTGTGGCTGTGCTGGCCAAATTTTCCTCCGAGATTTTTGAAAAGTGTCCAGTTTGGTGAGAAAACCACATAGAAACACTCAGAATAAAAGTGGTCTGAATTTTTTTGTGGGTCATATAGCAAGAGACCAGGGGACATTTTGGCAACTCTGCCCAATAGGAACCCTTCATTGAACCTCTATCTAAGACTTGTATTGGGCAAAATTCCCAATCTGGACCTTAGCATCGTGCTATAAGCCCTCGACGTCGAGCGTGACAATGTCACAGTGTGATGCTGACATAAGGGTGCGGGGATTCCACGCTCTCTATCTTATCTGAGTCTCATTCTTCAGTCATCTTATGTAAACGCAGAATACTCGGTCTCTGTGCAATACTTACAGTACCCGCCTGTTCCCGATTTGGATGAGGGGTGCGCTACCGGGCATGGTTGTGGTGTGTCCTTCATGCATGCATGCCAGTCATTTTAGCTGATTGAAACTCCACCGTCACCCATGGACATTCACCTTACCTCAGGCTCCTTCAGCTTGCTTTGTGGTACGTGTTCCGGTTTCGTTTCTACCGCCTTCGCTAACTGATTCTATGTAGATTGACCCAGCCTTACACATACAGCTCCCCCGGCGTTCGACAACCCAAAGGACCTGCCAAAAATGCCGCCTATCATGTGTACCTCCTCCGTTGCTTGTTCTGTCGCAAGCAATTTCAATCACGGTGTGTCATCTTGGCACCTGGCTCCTTCTGTTAACTTATTTCTTCTCCCACAGTAGTGTCTTGCCCACATCAGCCTCTCCGCTTCTTGGCGCCGCACCCCATGAGCTGCCTACAAAGCCGAACGCACAACCCGCCCGAGGTTTTTTTGTTATATCTTTCAATTCCCGTTCACTAAGGTACTGATGCGCTGGGAAGAGACGGAATGGCGGCGGGACGGGAAGTCGAAACCAGTGGGTGTCGTGTAGCTACGATGTACATACGCAGTCATTTGGAACTGAATGAAGCCAATCTTGCTTTCGAAATTTCAGCCTTTATTATCTGTCGCTTGAACCGTCACTAAGTACAATAAACGTAAATCAACCCATACAATTCCAATTGAAGTGATTACAGAAAGTATTCTCTCCCCTGAGTGGGGCTGGCCATGGGCTGTCAGCGGAGGGAAGGAATATAAATGCTCAAATTACTATGTCGACGAATCCGAGCCGTATCCTCGCACGCGAACTGGACCTTCTTTAAATTCCACGCAAAAGGGGCAAATCTTGCTGCTTCTCTGCGGGCTGATTGTGAAGGAACTTGCAGCTGACCCAGTACTCGGTTCTCGGACCTTCATTGTCCTCTATCACGATAAAAAAACTACCACGTAGCAAAACCAACTGTAGTGATCTTAGACGGCACTGATTTACAACCGAGTCTAAGTTAATCTCAATCTGCTGGGCTGCTGCGGCCTCAGGCTGCAGCAGCGCCAGATAACTACCTACTCGTCCTTTCTTAATGCCGATTACGGGCTCGAAGTGACTTGGTGGAAATCTGTGATGAAGGTACTAATCCATAGTTGTATTGAATACAAGCATCAGTAACAATAAGAAATGGTGCAGCAGCATGGGTTTTCACTGTCGCATTGTGCTGCAGCATGCAGACTCCTGATGGACGCTGCCGCTCGAACGGCATCGTTACGTCGTACCACCCTCGTCTCCTTCCTTTGCATTTGGCCCGTTCTTGATTCATATACTGCCGCATCCAAGCCGCATTGTACGCTGCCGCCCGCGTCCACATCCCCTCGAGGTCGAGGTTGCGCTGTTCGCACCGACCAAGTCAGCACCTGTGACCCCCGCAGCGCCGCTAAGCTTGTGGATTCTTTCGTTTATGAGCGCAAACCGCAAACAAACCAATGGAATGACTCACCTCAATTGCGCTTGGAAAAAATTTGTGGGAGGCGGGAAGAGCGACGCCAGAGGGCGCTTGACGCTCGCTCTGCATCTTTGCCCTGGGTGGCAGTGGGAAGAAGATGGAATGGTGCAGGTCAATGGTGCATCGGACGAGTGGAAAGAAATCAATAGTGCTGAAAACGTAGTGATGATGTACGTACTGTATGTAGTCCAATGAAAGTGGGTCTCAATCGCATCTGAGGGGTAGCATACGAACTACAGTGCCAAGCGCCACTTCTCCAACACTGCTTTTTCGGGCGGAGAAAATTTTTGTAATTTATTTGGGATTTTATGAGGAAGGAAACCGACCAAAAGAATGCGTTTGGCGTTGAGAACTCACTTTTTCCCACGGTGTTTCACTTTTTTCGGGTCTGAAAAAAGTAAAATCATCATTTTGGCTCTGATTTTGGATGGATTGAGGCCAGATGTGTTCAGTTGTCATGCAGAAACCAAGAAAAAGTGGTAGCCGAGTCTGTACTGACTTACCTGGATGATCCGCCCAAGGCTGGCACGGCAAAGTCCGAGACGCACGTGATCTTAACCCTAACCGATATGGCAATTTGATGATGGCATCAACCATCATTAGGGTTTGTTTCACTTTTTCGGAGGTGAAAACACAAAAACTTGTTCAATTGCCTTGCAAAGCACAAGATGGGTTGCTACACATCCATATAGATGTTCTACACTGTTTCGAAGTCGAATGGTGATGACGGCATAATGTAGTATCGAGTTTAACTTTTGATGCCGTTCCCTGCCAAAAAAGGAACCGTGATGTGATGCTTGGCACTGTACAGAGAACCAACGCATTGTACAGCTGCTGGCCACAGCTACATGTCCAGCGAGAAATGTTTGTTTGATACTCGCGATCACCAGATGAAGTCAGGTTGGCTGGCACGAGCCATGATCTTGTGCTTCGCCGGACAATACCATGCCGTCCACATATAGGCCCAGATCTCTCGGAGTCCACGCCCCTTGCAAAACGTGTACATTTAGAAGACAGCCGGCATCGCGAATCTGTTTGGCAGTGCGCAGGTTCCCAGAGCGGTCAGGAAGTAGAGGATGTTCGCAGAAGTGGATCGCAGACAAATCCTCGTTGTATTCCTCTTCGTCATCGAGAGAGTCCACAAGTTGCTCTAATGCAGTTCGAACTGAAGTCGGATACGTCCTCCAGGGTGTGGGGGGTATTACTAGATCGGTTGCCGGCGTTTATGACAATTTTCGGGCGCGATGGTGCCGAGTTTTCAGCGGTCTGCCCTTGAAACCGAAGCTTGATGGTTGGGAGAAAGCTTTGTGCCACCTGAAGCCGGTCCTAGATCACATTGGAAACATGAGATTGTGGAAATTAGAAAAGGAATTCAACATGCCGGAGTTTGGAGCTCAGGATCCAATTGACCGAGCGGAATAAAAATACGGTCAATCCAGTGGAACTCGGCAAAAGTCTCATCAACATTATAGAAGGCGGGGTGACGAGCAAGGACACACAATCAACCCTTTACAATTCGGATCGAGTGCCAGAAACAAACTTGATGTTTAATATCGTCCGGGAGCTCGGCAAGGAGCGCGTTGATTTCAGTGATGTCTTTGTCAGATAAAGACTGGATGATTTCGAGACTCCAGTGGTCAATAAATCGCCGAATGAACCTGCGAATGTACTGTTCCTTCTAGTTTGGATCTGGGCTGCTGGTCTTAATGAAAATAAACCCCACAGGAAGGCCCGAACCAAATACCTCGCCCAGTAGGGCAAAGCATTCGTAGCCGGCTTTCGTAGTGTTAACTGTACATTGTACAAGCATAGCAAAATCAACAGAAGTCTTGCAAGCTAAAAAAAATTACTTACACGTAGAATCAAGCGCGACTTCCCGGATAGTACCGGCCCATTTACGGATGAGCGGGGGCTGTGCGAATGCTAGTGCGATGCATCCACCGCTATCAGGCGGTAAGGGTATTTGTCAGCGTAATTTGCTGTTCGGTATCGCCCGTATCGAGTGGTCAAGACGAGAAGTCGAAGAAACTGCGTTTGTGTAGAGAACGTCGTGGTTCCGGTTACAAACGCATCAAGACTCAATGCAAGCGTCCCGCTATCTGCGGCATCTGCGCTTCCGATCATCCTTCCAACTGCCAATGCCCACACTCTACTCCATGCCAACCCCTCGCCAAATGTACTCTTCTACCAGTCAAATGTGGTCTGCGCGGCTGCGGCGGCCCTCACCGGGCGACTGACTTGTCATGCCCTATCCGCCAAGTCATTCTGCTCCGTATTGCTGCAGAACATGCAGCCGCTGGTCCTCTCTTCAAGGTCCCCCCGGATCTTTGAAAATTCATTCCCCTTATTTCTCGCCATACGAAACCGAAACCCCGCAATGAACCCATCAACAGATTCATCTCAATATCTACCGTCTACTTCATCCACTGTGCCCTATTCAATGGGTAATTTCCCGGAGTTTGTCGCCCGCTTCACCTGCTCTGCATGTATTACGGTCTACGATGGACATACGTTCAGAAATAGTTGGAAAGTAGTAAAGTAGCAAAGTATCGTGTACCATAGCCGCTTACAGCGGCTCGAGCACGTTAATGGATTTCATCATCATCATCAACGCATCAAGACTACGTAACGCTTACGAGAGTGCAGTATGCTGTAAAGTAAAGAGTGGTAAATAATTACCGCTAACAGTATTGTATCAAGCTGATACCTTGAGTCCTTTGTAAACTCCGCAAGCAAGATCTTGGCCGACTCCAGCTCATTTTCAGTGCGACGCCATTCGGACTGATTCTGCTTCGCGCATAAATTATAGACGGCTTTCTGGCTGAATGCCGGATCAGGATGGGACTTCAAAATTTCCTTCCAGAGCTAACGGACAGTTACTACGATCGAAAACTCGACTACAGAGAGCTCATACCTGATATGAACGCAACTTGGGATTATTCTGGATGATTTGTTTGACATCGTCGGGTATATCGATGCAGACATATTTTTGGTGACATTCCTGGTGACGGATGCGAATGAATTACTCGGAGTCATCATCCGGCGAGGCCCATATTGTGAGCCATCCTTGACACTCAAAGGTAGACATCTGAGACTTGTCCTGCTGCTTTTCCGAGCTTGCTTTTTTCTGTGACTTCTCCTGACGCAAAGAATTTTGTGCACATAGTGCTAGAGTCAACACTGATGTACCAGATACCGCCAGCAACAGTACCCACACAAGTTGGTTAGACACGCGGAGGATACGGGGTAGCCTGCATGCGAGGGGTGGGCTGGATTTGGGAACCGTGGTACGTCAACGAAGTGGATGGTCTTCAAAGTTGCACTGACTGCTTGTCGTGATCTCAGGGACAGCTACAACGTTTCCGGCAACGAAGATCAATACGATGATAGGGCAGTAGGACTAGACGGATGGCTAGGAGCGGGCGTCATTGGTGTGTCGATGTGTATTGATTTATGTCTATATCTTCATTGACACCATCTAGTCGCAGGACGAATCGGGGTACCAAGGTACATGATTTTTATGTGCCCGCATCTTCACAGTGCTGTATGCTTAAGCTAAAATGTACTTGGAGGCTCAGGGGGGACGGCGTTAGTTATATTGGTGAAATGTCCACCATAAATGGCGAGTTCTTGGGAGTTGGCGCTCACGCCCCCACTGAAGCGAATGAGCACCAATTCAGGTGGCGAATCATGACCTACGACAGCGAGTGGTTCTCGCCTTCGGCTAATGGTTCATTTAATATGGGGGGAAGTTGTGCAACAGGAGGAGTGTCGGTGTCCATGGTCCCAGGGGGTAATATGGATGTAGGCAGAAACAAATTGAAGAAGAAGCGTGCAGGGCTGTTGCGTGCCATAGAGCAGTGTAAAGGTTCGCACAGAAAGGTACCGACGTGATGGTCTGGCGGACCAAGGGGATTGGCAAAAGGTGATCTCATCAGTCACATGTCTCCTCATTCTCTTCGTCTCGCCCACCTCCGCACATCGCGCTTTTGGCGCGGCGACTCCGTCTCTTTGAGACTTTCCCTTGTCCAGTCCCCCTCCATGACCCTGAGTCTTGTCCCCTGCTACTAGTCTTCTCCCCCCGTCGCTGTCATCCCTCTTTTCTCGTGTTTTTCTCCGCCTTTCTTTTGGGTGCTCACGCCGCTCTCTCGTCTGCTGCCCCACCTTCGGCTGGTCGACCTCGAAGCCTTCTCTTCGGCCCCTCCCCAGACTTATCAATGTTGATGGTTTCTTGCGCTGGGGGACCACTGACCGGGGACGATGGACTCCTCCAAACGATGGTAGAATCTTGATGATTGCTGGGGCTCCAGTGCGTACACAGATCTGTTGGGGCCACAACCGCGTTGGGGGTTGCTGGGATGGTCGACGTCGATGTCCTCGTCGCCATGTCTGCTCTCATTGTGGAGAGCGTGCCCATATCGCACCTTCATGCCCTCGTCGTATGTCAACGCCCCCAGATGTGGCTCGGCCTATTCCGCCTCAGGAAAATCCCCCTGCTGGCGTGTTAGTGAAGCCGGGTGAGCGAGGGGGAGATGCTTCTGGCTCTCCTCGCTCGGAATCGAGCAGGGAAGTCTTGTCTCCCCCATCATCTGCCAAAATTGTGGAATCTGACCATGCTCCCACTTTTGAGGTGCCACCACCACCACTGCTTCCTCCAGCACGCCCTAATACAGACCTCCTCTTTCCGCTCACAACTCCTCATTCAAAGCCAATGCCGCCCTCAAAGCTGCGCCCCGAGGCTTGGGCGCACGCCCTCATTGATTACCCAGATCGGGTGTTCGCTGAGACCCTCGTCTCTGCCATCCGCCATGGTGTCCTTCTAGGTGTAGATCCTGCACGTATGCCTCCTCCCTCCTCCTCTGCCCCTGCCCCTCTTCCTTCTGCACTTGCATTTCCCGAGACAGTAGATAAAGACATTGCTCACGAGATTTCTCTGGGGCGTATTGTCGATATCACAGACTCTGCTGTGAAGCCTGTCCTGTCCCCGCTGGGCTCCGTGCCCAAGAAATATAGTGAGAAGCGTCGTCGTATCCATCATCTCTCGTACCCTCCTGGCTCATCCGTCAACGACGCTATCCCAGCGGAGTTTGGCCATCTGGTGTATGAGCCTGTCATGGGGGCGATTGAGCGCATCCGGCAGGCTGGCGAACGGTCTTTCCTCTACAAGGCGGACCTTGAGGCGGCCTTTAGGCATATTCCCATTCACCCTGATCATATACACCTGATGGGCTTTGAGTGGTTAAAGCGTCTATTCCTCGACATCTTCCTGCCCTTTGGGGTTCGTACGGGACCCCGCATCTACAATTACTTTGCGGAGGCCCATCACTGGGTCCTCCTCTCTCGGGATGAGGTCATGGCACTTATTCAGCACTACCTAGATGATTGGCTCAATGTCACCCCCGCTTCCAGGGGTGTGGAGTATGCTCGTCATGGTCGTGCTGTCTTCCGGGCGGTTGCGGAGGAGCTAGGCTTCTCAATCTCCAGCGACAAGGAGGAGGGTCCGACCCACTGCCTTGAGTTCCTTGGCATTGAGCTGGACACCATTGCTATGCAGGCTCGTCTGCCCAAAGATAAGCTTGCTCGCCTCCTTGTCTTTCTGGATGGGTGCCTGTCTCGTCGGACTGCCAGCTACCATGACCTAGAGAAACTCTGTGGCCATCTCGTCTTTGCTCAGTCAGTGATTCCCGTTGGACGATTCTTCACCCGCCGTATCCGGGACTTCATGCGCCGCCTTTCACTTCTCCCCCGTCACCAGCGCCGCCGTCTCCCTTCCTCTGCTCGACTCGATATTGCGTGGTGGAACACCTTCCTCCCGTCTTTCAATGGCATTTTCGCCATTGGACCCCCACGTCCCACCATTGAGATCTTCACGGATGCTAGTGGTAAGCTGGGTTTGGGCGGTTACTGGGGAGGTGGTGACCTTTTCTTCACTGAACCTGTCCCGGTGAAGTATGAACACCATCCAATCCATTGGAAGGAGATGCGTGCTGTACTACGGGCAGCGGAGGTCTGGGGTCACTGTTGGGCTGGGTTGGAGGTTATCTTTCGTATTGATAACGAGGCCATCTCTACCTGTCTGCAGTCTGGCTCTATTGATCATCCTCCTACCCAAGCGCTTTTCCGCCAGTTCGCTCTCCTTGCCGTTCAGAAGGACTTCACTTTCCGCCCTGTCTGGATCCCAACAGACGAAAATTCCGTAGCAGATGCCCTTTCGAGGTTCCGGTGGCTCACGCTAGCAAAGCTGTATCCCCACTGGCCCCTCCCCAAGTCCGGTACCCGCCCTGCGCGTGTCGCCGTCACTGCCCCCTCTATTGTCATTGTGCGTTCCTAGCACCCCTGCCCCTCTCCCCCCTCCTCCCCCCCCTCCTCTCCCCTCCCCTCCCATTGTTGCTGTCCATTCCCCTCAGTTTCTTGTGGAGCCTGTGGCGCTTCACCCTGTCTTCGCCCGCCTGTGGCTGCTTCATGGTGAGCTGTTGGTTGTGGGCTGCCTTGGCTCCCTCGCCTTTGGGCGGAGTGCAGCGAGCTTCGTTTTGAAGTTCATGCCCAATATATCAATAGAGCCTTTGCGGTAGCTGCTGGCGGCTGATTTTTCTCACGACCCACTAAGCACCGGGTCTCAAGTAAGCCACCCTGAGCAGCTGTTATGAAGGACATCTCAAGGTGGCTAACTTGGCCCAGTAGCATCAGCAGTCGTTGTGTGGCACGAGCCGCCAGTTCGTGTGGCGGCTCACCGCAAAGGCTCTAATGGCTTGCTTACAAATCCTCTCTCTCGTGAAGCTCAGGCCAATCCCACAGCCAATCTATCCATGGTTTCCCCTCCCAAGGTCGGCTTGTTCGAAATTTCCTTATATAGTAATGCATTTAATTTCGCCGCAACTGTATGCTATTGCACATACCACGCACCGAAGTTATTGGGCTTTCCCTGTGCTGATTTTTTATGTTTGTTCATTTATGTGTCACCCTCATTGAAGGATGATGGATAGCCCAGCAAACTGAGTTCTCAAGTACAAGGTCATGAGATACTAAACCTATTTTTGAGGTACTCACCCTTTTTAGGTAGGTAGTTCCCACCCTCGAACAGGCGTAAATTTATCAGTGGAGCATGTATGTACTCGTACTGAGAATAAGTCATGGACGGTGGATTCTTACGCCGATCTCGGGCATCTGAGCACCAATTGGGTCGGTTTAGAGTGCTAGATCTATCTAGAGCAGCCGGCCATTTTGCCAATTTCGGCTGACCCCCACCCCTGATTGCCAATGCAGGTGATTGCGAGGCATACAGGTAGAGTCTAGCGGCATACAGATCAAGTATCTGATTTGTTTTCGTCCTCGTCTGTGTTGCAGGTACAATAAATTCTCTCAGCTTCGGATCCCCCTGCTGGATATGTCGCATTTTACCTTTGAGTGAGGCAGACCAAATTACGAACCATGACTTCCCGAAGCTTGGCAAATAAACTTTCAAGAAAATCGGGCGCTAGGAATGCTCGGTGTGAGGCAGCTTCGCTAAACACCTCCCAATTGGTCTAACAGTCAGCTATAAGTCCAAGATATAATCAAAGACGGTACATTTCAAGGAAATATTGCCCTCACCTTCCACACTAGAGCCTATATCGTGGATGTAGAGTGAAAAAAATATGCCGCACAACATTTCGCATTTCATCGTCAATCGTCAGCGCAAATACACCATAGGTAAGGTCCATGTTAGCTGTTGTTGCGGAGATCTGAGCGGTTGAAAAGCGACCTGGGTCGCTCGCACAAACTCCCTATTGTCCTCTCGCTGTGTGGGCATTGAAATTTCGTCTATGGTGGAGGACGTGACTTCGTGACAAACTTTCATGGTGGACATTGTGACGCTGATAACTCGTGTGACAGTCACCCAAATTTCTTGATATTGCATAAATGGCTTCCTTTGGAAGAGTAGAAGAGATTAGCCTGTTTGCGATGCAGCCATTGAATGGCTAATGGCTACGCAAGTGCCCGAATTCCGGCGTATTGACGAAAGCTACCCCCGGTCTGAGCATCCAATTTTCATTCCAAATAGCTCTTCTTGACTTCGACATAAAAGTTTAGCCCATCAAACTTTCCTAATACGGAAATCGGTAGCCATTCAATGGCTCCAATGGCTCTTCGCAAACCCTCTATTGTATGGAGCAGATTTATTCCCCATTGACTTTCGTGATTTTGACCACAAATTTGGCCATCCTAAAGCGGAAATTAATCCAAAATGGCGCTGCCGGGGGCAATGTGATGGCCCATCAATACCCAATATGCCCCCAAAAAGTAGTGATTTGAGTATTGGGTCCAAAACAAACATATAAGAGCTACTGGAGATCTCAAAAGCTCTCCCAAGTTTTACCTCAAGGGTACTTCCCCCCCTTGAAAACCTGTTTC
Source organism: Favolaschia claudopus (assembly GCA_037176885.1). Lineage (NCBI taxonomy): Eukaryota > Fungi > Basidiomycota > Agaricomycetes > Agaricales > Mycenaceae > Favolaschia > Favolaschia claudopus. The sequence goes on from JAWWNJ010000291.1 coordinate 62,766, forward strand.
TCCGGCAAAAATTTGGCCATTTCCCATCAAAAAGTTCCCACGGTCCAAAATTTCGGAAAACACCCACTCTTGGGTATTTCGAGTTGATCTGGCCAGGTTTCAGGTCAAAATTCCAAAAATTCCGGTATGACATCTTTCACAAATTGGGCTTCCAAGATCGACAGTTTAATTTGTTTGAAGCAGTGCAGTGTGTTGACCTAGTTGTACTCGTCATGGCAATAAGTCTGGGACGGTGGGATTTTTGACTGCTCTTGGCCATCTCGGCAGATTTGAGGTGCTAGATGTCAGTAGAGTATTCCACCAACCTCATCCCGTCCATCAGTCTGATCAGATAATCTTGATCTATAACCAATCCTCTGTTGCGTCTGATATCAAACACAGCCAAAGTTGTTCGTCCCAAATAGGATGGGATGCCGGTGAAACCCGAAAAGAGCCATGCGAACCTTGTTGACGGGGAAAATTTGAGTAGAAACAACTGATTTCTAGGTGTATTTGAGCTCTAGGAACCATATTTCACCCTTCAAAAAATAATCAATTATTTTTTTTTCTGACCCTCCCGGGTCGAACCACCCTCCCTGCCCTAGGTCTCGGCTTGACGGGCCGGCACACCCTTGAACCAAAGGGAACATGTCTTGATATCCATGGCTTTTTCCCAACGCGATGTTTGTATTCTAGACTATCAACAGGGCATATTCTTGCTGTAAGCACGCCTTCATACTTCTGTGGGAATGAAGAACAAGGAGATTTGAGGCTGAGAAAATGTGTGCTGAGATCATGATCTCTCTGGACAATTTAAGGTAGGCGGCATGGACGCACATCACATGACCTTGACACTGCCAAAATGATTTGTATCAGTGGGCTTTTTCGGCTACTCTTGGCTTAATGGCGCAAAATCTGGCCGCACAGAAAGTTTTGTACAGATTCTTCCCCAAACTCTGCGCGGCCTGATTTCCTGATTTGGGCCGGAACAAGGCGTCATTAAGATTTTGATCCAAATTGCGCCAAAACACGTGATGTGAGCAGATCGTCCATGCCGCCTACCTTAGCATATTTCTGGTTAACTCGTAATCTCCGTCTTAAGAGAGCACAGGAGCAAATCAGGGAGATATCTCAGACTCTAAAGTAAAGAAATCTAGAACTTTCATGAGACCCCCATGTTTCCGGCTACCGGTTGGGCAGGTAAGTAGTTCTAGCACTGTGTTCTGGTTTTGCTGAGTTTTCCGCAAATTTTGCGGCGTTCGAACGCGTCTTTTATTAAGTACTGTACGTAGTAGGTAAATTTAAACCGAAAGACGCGTTCAAAACGCGTCTCAAAGGTGGTCGAATGGAAAACGACGCGTAAATTGGCGTAAATCCACGGAAAGTACGTTAGCATCAGTATCTAACCGAGACCGATTGATTTCCCGCCTTTGGCCCTGGACAACCTAAGCGAGGGCCGATTTACGATTTTTACGATCTTTACAGTAAATTTACGCAGCGTAAGTGCTTATGCTACTTACGCCCCGCCATTTCACTTACTTCACCTAATAAATTCATTCCGGGATTGTTTCGAGCCTGGCAAAGGTCCAAAAAGCTGGGCAGCTTCAGAAAGTGGAATTATTAATTAAGCGCAAGGACGTGCTCAAACGTGACAGAAGCGTTACTTTTGCAGAAATCTTAATGGCCGCCGATAGTAGGCCATATTAAGAAATATGATCCCACAGAATCGTAGATAATACTAAATAGAACAACTCTGTGCGGACCGATTTCCGAAAACATGACAATCATCGCGGCCATTAGCCCCCAGATTGGCCGTTTCTCCCATTGTCTGCCCGCCCCCGCGTCGGGATGCCTCTGAAGAAGCTTAGGAACCTCGCCAACCTCAACAGGCACTCGCCCAACGCATTCTCTAACACCACCAAGACTCTCAAGCGCAAGTGGAAAGCAGCAAATGGGAAAGAAAATGTGCGCTATCTCCCACCTTTTTTCACAGTAGTTTGACGCGTCGTACGCGTTCAGGGAGTATTGGGCGGCCCAAGAAGACTCAAAAAACGCGTCGCGTCGCGAAAAACGCGTCTACCTCGGATGTCAGCTCCCACAAGGCGGTTCATGGATGCGTATCATCGTGGACTTGATGGGAAATGGGCGGCATGGGCTGGAAAGAAATACCACGGACATCGTGTCCTTCCTGAGTCGTTGATGATTGAGCTGGAGGCTGCGATGCCAAGGAGAAGGCCGACCGGGAGGCAACAGCACGGGTAATTGCGGTGATACAGCAATTGGCGGCACGTTGACATTCAGAAAAAAATTATATCATCATCCCAATTGCATTCTATACTGTAATGTTATTTCCCATACTCTAACGGCGCACGCGAGCAAGCGTAGTGAAATACGACGGAAACTGAGCAAGAGTAACGCACAAGTAACGGACGAGTCACGATAAAGTCACACCACGTGATGTGAGCGGATCGTCCTTGCGGCCTAAGTACCTTATGAATTGGTTGAACACCAACGCGTTGCGGCGACGCGACAGAGAACTTGAGAAGGTGTGAGGTATTACACAGTGACCGTCCTATAGGCCTTAAAAGTGGGTCGGCGGACCCTATAGCCCTTCTTAAGGGCAAGGGCCTATAGCTATAGGGCTTTGAAGGCCCATAAATGTCACGTGTTAGCGCTTGGACAACGTCTCGAGCCACATTTTTCTTGGGAAGAAAAATGTTTGAGAACTCAGCAAAAATTGATATTCAAACGAAATGAACCGCTGTTCAGCACCTGAACCAGTGCCATTCAGCCCTCTGACTGCCTCTGTTAATTGGAGCAAGGACATGTGACTTTATAGCCCTCTTTAAGGCCTTCAGCATTGTTCGACGAAGGCTATACTTAGGCCTCATTATAGCCCACCTATAGGGCTATAGCTTTTAAGGCCTTTGCCCTTCGGCTGGTCACTGTTCAGAGGTAATGTCCTAAAAAGTAAATCACCTCGCCACCTCACCACCCTTCACCACTCCCGCTCTCCCTGGACCTCTGTACCAAGGAATGCTGCAGTAGAACCCACGATCTAACTCGCGCTTCGTTCTACAACAACATTGGGGGCTTCTCAGCATCTATATCTCGAGTTGTGCAGCCTTCAACTCTGAGCTTCGTGTAGGCACATCCGCCTTGCCCAACAGAGTTAGACCCCCGATTCCAGCATTTCTAGCAACGATTCAATGTGTCTTTGAGATCTGGCACCTCAGGATCTCTGTGCTGCTTCAATTACTCAGTGAAACAATCACCGGTGCTATGTTTACCTCTACGGGGCTCGATTCGACACTTGTTCTGGTTAGAAAATGGCTGAAGTCGCAGTTGACATTTTGAAGGACTCGTAATTACATCCAGCAATTTATTCCGACCTCTGTTGGCCCTGGAAATGATGAAAACTTCTGTAATTTCAGGTATGTGCACTCTTTGTTTGATTTCCTTGCTCCCTGTAATTCCTGGTGGCTTACAGAATCATAGAATGTATCTTAGCTTCACTGAGTGCAATTCAACTGTTGCGGCCTTCAGTGTGCGATCACATCAAGTCTTCAAGCGTGTAAACCTAACAAGTATCAACAATATCTCCTAACATTCATCCACTCAGACTGTACCTCAAACACGACTCTGGGCGATGCCGAAGACTCCTAAAAAACCGACTTCAAAACCCAAGACACCGTATACGATCACGAAGGGTCACAAACGCCGTCTTCTTGCTCAATCCGGAAAGGGGACAAAGCGGAGGGAAAAGGGAAGGAAAAGAAGGGAAAAAACAAGTAAACAGACGAGGATTCGGGCTCGGAGGGCAGCGATGAAGAGAGTGAGTTTGAGGAGGATGTAGATCAGATAGCCCCAGACACTCCAGAGTTCCACTCGAAGCCAGATGGCGAGTCTTCATTTAAATTCGATGATCCTGCGTATAGACGCGCTTTCGACGCGACGCCGAGTGTGCACTCGCCGGAGATGGTCTCCCTTTACCTGGTATACAAGATCTATGGCCAGGGTCGTAAAATCGGCACAGCAGATACGATTCACGCTGGATTCAAGCTAATGTGGAAGATGCGATGAGTCTTGCCTCTCCGTTTGTTTCCTGCAGTCGTTTGAGCACAGATTCAGCGACGGAGACAAATATCGCGGCAAATGGCACTTCAATCCAACAACCGTCGCTTGGGTGGGTAATCCCATCGACTCTGCGAAGGTCCAAGATACAATGGTGGCCATCAAAAACAAATGCGGAATGGATTAGTCTGAAATTGTTGGCGGGGTTCGACCCGGACCTCAATTTTGTCACGGCTGTAACATCATGTGCATTTCCCCACGCCCCAATGGGGCATGACACATTGACACGTATACGCTTCGGTGCTGTGGTACGCAGCGACGACCCCTGACGACCCACTGTGAAGGCTTCGCAAGCCTAGAGAAGTATTGAAAGACTGCCCAGCCCATAGATAGGCATAATTCAGTGCTATTTTACGCTTCAGGACCATAACCATCACTTATTGTGTTCATGGAATAAGTACAGTATCTTCGGCATACGTACTGGTTACGACCCCGCCCAAAGTCCCAGATGCTTCACAGTGGTAGATATTAGCCCCGGCAAGAGTAAACGTGGGGTTCCAAGCCCTTTATGCAGCCAACAAGCTCCATATTGGGCTCAAGTTGGACCGCCAAGTTTTCCGAACGACGTGTCATTTCCTTATCCGACCGTGTGAACTGGCACGTGTGTCACAGAATCCGAGGTCTTGGATGACAGGCGCCATCAAGTTCAGACTCTATATAATAGATTTATCGACTACTTATCATAAATGTTGTAGAGTCTGACTTGGTGAGACTAGGAATGGATGGCGGTGACCGCAAGCACTCCCTCGCCATGTCTGAGGAATTTATGTCCCGGATGTTCGCTTGGTCGGATGAAACATGCCCGGCGTCGAGATACGAAGAAAAGTCGAGCACAGTAGAGGAGAAAAATCTGAACACGAAGCATTTTGGCGTTCAAATGTTTTGCGATTTGGTCGCGGTACCATATTCCAATCCAATTTGCCGCACCTGTTTTCAATAACAATCATATAGCTGCTTCGAGCTCATCAAGCTACAACGCAAACATCTCACGTTCGGATTGGAAGACTCCAAAGCATTCAACACACCATATTTCGAGTTACAACTGACGAATCGGAAGGGATGGCAGAAACGCGTCAATAAAACTGACAAGGAAGCTGACCTTCGAAGTATACCCTGCTCATTTGGCTCGATCTGGCTTTTACTGAACGCGAACAGGTGGGAAGTTCAAAATCTGTGCACAACCCGACCTACCCGCGTGTGATTCCTTCACCTGGATGACGCGTTGGGTTAAATATTTGGAGGAAGACATTTACAAATGTCCCCTTAATCCCGACGACTACATTTTCCCCGCCACCGGCGCAAACGGGATCGTGCAAACAGGCGAGCACATATCCCATGATGATGTTCAAAAGTGGATCACAGAGTTTGCTGCCGGCGCCGATTTACCGCGCGCCAATGGAACATTCTCTACGCACTGTTTCCGTCGAGGTGGCGCTCAATACAGATTTATGTTTGCACCGGTTGGTCGACGTTGGACGCTTCGACAGGTTCGGTGGTGGGGTGGATGGGCCGAAGGCGAACATGTTGAGTTTGATTGTATTCTTTATTCTTGAGCTAACCGTTTGATTATTCCAGCGTGATACACTGATCAAATATCTTCTCGACGAGCTAAATACTTACGAAGATGATTATAGTGGGATGCTGCTGCCTACTAAGCCTGATACAGATAAAAGCTTCCTCGGCGAAGCTACTTCAACTGCTCCAGCAATCGCCGAAAATATCACGATGCTTCATCAGTCGCTTTCCGCCGACATACGCACTCTCTCGACTGAATTTGATAAACTGCTCCGTATTGTGGCCGCCGCTGTCACCGCACCAGGTGCGAATCGATTACCTAGCTTCGCATCATCCCATCTATTGCTGATATCATGTATAGCGTTGACGACTGGTCAACCCAATGCCAGCCGCACTTGAATCTTCAGCGAAATATAGGCAATTTTGCACCGACAACTATTCAAATACAAACTCTTTCCACCTCACATCCCTTTGTCTCGGGACGACCGGCTATTCCGTCATTTCCCTCTCGTGTAACCCCCGCGTCTTCCGTGTCTTCCGTTAATTTGGCCAGTTCACTGCAATCACAACCGCCTGCTCTCACCCGAGGACGTCCGCTTCCCGACGCTGGTCTGATTGTTCCAGACGTCCCAATTACGCTACCCAGCGGCCCAAATCAAAACGATCCGAGTCCTGGATCATAATTGTTCAGCACTGGGAAGACGGCGACGCGGAACATGGTCTCACGACGTCACTGAAGGATTGGCCGAAAGATTGGCTACTCGGTACAAATAAGCCTCTGGCAATGAAACATACGCAACAGAGAATTATTGCCACTGAATTCATCGACCAGTAAGTCCTTCCCGAACCGTTCAATGCATTATATCGCTGCTCACAGGCTTTAGTTACAAACGTGACAAGCAATCGTTTCTCGAAGCATATCCCGAAGCGAATCAAGGCAGTTCCGCCCTGCTTGGTGCAATTAACAAGGCGCGGGAAGCTCGGGGTGATCGAATTGCACGCAAATAGGCACTCTGGCTGCTCGGTCCCATCAATTCAGCCCTCATATGCTTCAATAATTCTCTGTATGTTTCATTACCTTTGTAATTGAGTCTACATTTCCCAGCTAAATAAATTATATTGGCGGTCAAATCGTCATCGGATGCAACTTTAGAGCTTAATAGGACGTCACACAGCTTCAATCATCAAGAACGACCCGACACTGTAGGGAGAAGTCGCAGCCGGAACAGCCGCGCGTGCGCTGGCTCGTTCGGCCGTTGCATGGGGCCAGCCTGACCGCGCGACCGCGGTCGGCATGACTGTGCCCGCACGGCCATCTCAGCGGCGTTATGACCAATTTCGCGGTCAACCTGGCTGCGGCGGCGCCGCTGCGCTACCACAGCCAGCGCGACCGTGGCCCACAGTCAGTGCGGCTGCGCCTTCACAGTCGTCCTAGCAGTACCCTCACAGTCATTGTCCCCTTTGGTTGTGCTCGATCCAATTCACGATAAAATCTTGTATTACTATTCAATCTACATACTACTACCACCAAGCTGTACTATAGACCATTATACCCCTGCAATTGATAATCCTCACAATCCTAGCAAAGGAAATCAGTTAAGGAACTTCCATGAGCTACCCACTCACTGATCCTCTAAGACCACGCCCATGAGTTAACGACGCGCCGTCTCCTATCCAACTCCATATCAGAATCGTGAAAGTATTCACCATCGCACAGCACTCACCTAGAACAGCACTCACCTAGACACGTTTTTGGTGAATCTAAGACATATCTCAGAATCATATTCGTCGCTCGATGTGACGGCACTTAAGATAGAGAGCGTGGGATCCCCGCACCTTACTCAAGCACGTTATGTAACGCTTATTAATCGTTCCCACGGCCAAATCCCCAGTCCGAGTGTCGTCGGCGGAGGAATGCGGTCGATGGAACGAGATTTTGTCAGGGGGAAGTCGTGGAGCGCGTCAGAGGACAAATAAACTTAGAGTATGCCCCCTGCATCCATATCTCAAGACTCGTCGGCTGACGACAACTTGGATTGAAGTCGTAGGCTGCCATCGTGCTATGCAGATAGGCGTATCCTGTGACCATTTGTAGCATTTTGTCAATCCATTCTTCGCCCCCCGAATGCGTATATACAAGGTACGAAGGCGTGCAGCTCGACAGTGAAGCGTCAGCGCTTCCTCCGACCATCCCACAACTTTGAAGTCCCGTCGGTTTCATTCGTCGCCTGATCTTCCATTTCGCCAACGTGCTAATGCGGTACAAGGAGAACCTTAAGGGAAAACCGGAGGTGGAGGGGGTGGTCGAAGGGGAAAGCGTGTTTGGCGGAATGCTGCGAGGAACAGAACGAGTGAGAGGGCAAATACCTTCGAGGTACGTCGCCAAAGGCGTGTCCCGGAACTCTTGCTAACAGCAATAAGAAGTCAAGCACTTGGCATCCCGATTCGTCGCCCCGAGAAGGTCCCACCGACCCAATTCATGAGATCGCCGGAGAGACGGTAAGACGACATCGAGACGCGCACCAGGACGGACCGACTTGAAGAGACACGCTACGCCGCCTACCAGGGCACCGCTTGCGCGACCGGTACGTCGTTTGATTTGTTTCCATCTCCCCTTTTGCCAACCTAAGGCAACTATGAGGAATTGCCAGCGCGGGAAGCTGAAAGGGATAGGCGGCAAATTCATCAACCCACCCTCGACGCATTGCGTCCTCTCGGATGTTCAATGCTACCCCCCAACGAGAACGAGCTCGTCGTTTGAGCTCTAGTTCGAAGCCGTCGCTCCATGCAGCCCAAAAGCGGGTCTTCCATCACGAACGGAAGCAACGAACGACGACGGAGTATGCTCAAGGGTAGTTCGTCCCAGATGAGGGTGTGCGGCACAAACGAGACGGTACGTCATTCGATCCGATCCCCTCTCTCCCGCAGCTGAGGCCGTCCGCAAGGAACTGCCAGCGCTGAAAGCAGGGAATATATACGTCGGGCAACGCAGCGGCTTGGGCACGATGTTGCTGGATTATACCATGCGGAAGGTACGTCCATACTCGAATTTTCACGTATCCGCTACCGCTCGAAAGGTCAGAAAAACCTCGCTGACAACAAGTCGAAGGTACACGCCGCGTCGCCCTCCAGCGCACGCGTCCCGTCTCGGGTTTCTTGACACCCCCGATTCGTTCTCGTTGCCCCCCAGTGCGCTTGTCGAGGCCGTACGTACGTCGCCTGATTTGTTTCAGCCCTCTTCTGCTAACGCAGCTGCGGCAGGTTTCGAGGAATCGCCAGCGCGGAAAGCAGAAATGGTAGGCAAAGCCCCCCAGTTCACAACGAGCAGGTAAGTATTTCCTCTCCTCGTCGGACATGTCAAGACTCGAGGCGTCACGAAATCTCTTGGAATTGAAACAAACTCCTCTTAGCAGCATCGCAACGCACTCGAGAGCATGGACTTGAATATCCGAGGATCGCCCACAACAGTCGCACGTCTCGCTCGAATACGTCTAGCCTCTATGAATCGCAAATGCAGAGGGTGGAAGTTAACGGTCAAGGGAATAGATTGTGTTGAGGGTGAGATGGCCTGGAACGGAATGTGCGTATGCCGTAGAGTTTGTTTCCGTCTCCGTTCTCAATATTCCTTATCAGCCCACTCCCCATGTATAGCTCCAGCGACGTGGCGTTGAACATCGAGCCGCACGACCGCTTTCGTCAGTGCGCCACCACAGAAACCTCCGCTTTCTCTCCGTGAGATACATAGCTTCCGGCGGGCTGTACGGTCTTCAGTCGGAACGAGAGGTTCGATGGACTCGGTAACAGGCGGGAAGGCTCGAGGTGAATCGTACAGTAAGTAATCTTGGCACACATTCTGCTAAACACATAAACAGAGGCCGGCTTGATATGAGGTTCGGTCCGCTACCATACCTTGTAACTCATCCCCTGCTCGTAATATCATTTCGTTGGCTTTTTTACCATTATCCGTTTTTGTAAGACTTAGCTTGGCTGTAGGGGTTCCCATGACCCAGGCCGTCCAACGCAAGTCCAACGGCGGGGTGCGCCATCTCTCAAACAGGGTCATCCAAGTCAGGCCCTATAGACTGCATCACTCCGCTCGAGAGTATCCCTGCAGACATCCAATTCACGCTCTTTCAAGAGCTCAAAGCCTCAAAGCAGTGCGGCCCACCAAGCGCCTCGATAGAGTATATAACCAGTGTTGGATGTCTTTTGCCACGTATCTCTTGGATAAGATGGGGTAGAAAAAGGTAGAAAACAAGTGGCAACTCTACAGAAACGCCCGATCAGCCCGGCAAATCGAGGAGATTCACACAAGTCCGCTACTGTAATTTGGACCTTTTCGGGCCTTCATCAACCTCGCGGCATTCTTCGAGTTCTCGCCCGTTTTCCCGCCGCTCCGCAGTCAGCCTTGAATCGAACTCTCAGTCGGATGAGGCGAATGTCTCTGGATTTGACCCAACATTCTATGGACTTGATTCCACAAGTCATACATCCTGCACTGTTGCTGGAACTCACGCTGCGGCAAGACAAACTGCCTGGCCATCGTTGTAACCAGCCTGATCGAGGGAAATATCCTCAGTAGATACGCTACCACAGGTGCGGCTTCTGTGATAATCGAGTCCTCCACAGACAGCTTTTGAAGCGGTGCCTTGGATGTTCCGACATCTTGTGACACCAATAAATTGGTTGTACATAAATCATCCATTTCCCTTCCAATACAACCACCTTTCCTTTATTCAAAACCTTACTTTCTACCCTGCACCTTTGACTTCAAAGCATACCGGCAGAACTTCAACCTCCCGCCGAATCCAACTTCCCAGTCCATATTGCGGGAATGTTCTCACGGACCCCGAGATACCCGGGAATGCAGAATCTAGGGCCCCGGCCAAGATAGCCCGCTGAAAATGCAGAAGAGAAATTGTGTACAGCTTCACCTTCCTAAACGAACCATTTGCTATAAATACTTACCTCTCCATTCCACTCTCCATTCCATTTTTATTGTACTTTACATAAACCTCTCCATTTTTGGTTCCGGTTCTTTGGTATTATTGTTCACGGTGCCTGACTGCCAAGAGTATAAATACCCAAAGCTATCTACAGTAGAGGTGTGGAGGTTCTTCCCCCCATCATTGTACCAGCCTTGTTTTCTTGCACCAAATAATAATTGATTGGTTGTACCCCATTGATCCAAAACGGGTTCAAGCTTTCAAGCCTCAATCTCTACTTGGTTTCGTCTTCCTCTGGTCCTCGCAAAGATCGAGACCTCCGTATAGTATCTCTGACTACCTGATTCAAGCTGAATTACTTGTTTTACAGTTCTCGAGCCCTTGAAAATATTCGGTGGACGTTTACGTCCTGCACGTACATTCCTCAGAAAACCGAATCACTCTTTCAAGATACCAGACCTTCGAAACGGTTGTTTGCGAGGAGTCTAGCCGTACAACGGAGCACATTCGATTCAGGACCCCACTCAGTCACGTACAGTGGTGGCAAATAGAAATTGCCGTGGCTTTTTGGCCAAAATCTTGCTGTATACTTCACGGAATGACCTGAAATAAGATGTAGAGATAAATATATGATACCTCTGTACTGCTTAGAACACTCAGCTATATATTATGCCCTGACAATGCATCAATAACAGGACAGTTTCTGATTATCGCCATATCTGGAAAGACTCAATGTATCCTCAGCAAAAAAGTGTCATAATAGGATGAAAGTACTTGAAAAACAGTCCTAGTTTCCACTTTGGTTGAATGGAATTGACCCTCATTTGAGCTCACAACAGCCGCTCAGAGTTGGCTATTTTCACACAAAATAGCTGAAAATGCAGAGAAAATAGCTAAAATGACCAACTTCGCGCCGCCGTTGTGAGCTCAAATGAGGGTCAATTCTAGTCAATCAAAGTGAGAACCAGAATTGTTTTTCAAGTACTTTTATCCTATTATGACACTTTTTTGCTGAGGGTACATTGTGTTTTTCCGGATATGGCAAAAATCGGGAACCATCCATTATTGATGCATTCTCAGTGCATGATATATTGCTGAGTGTTCTAGGAGGTACAGAAGTATTACATACCCATCTTTACATCTTATTTGAGGTCATTCGGTGAAGCATACAGCAAAATTTTTACCAAAAAGCCACGGCAATTTCTATTTGCCACCACTGTATTGTGATTAACGATACATCTTATCGATACGTGATAGTAGTTTATTTACTGCCTCACACATCTATCCCTGTATCGTCTTGGCAGAAGACAACAGAGGCATCGAGCGAGATCTTGAGATCTACAAGGGAGTGACAATGCTTGGAGAGGGAGTGCAGGCCACGGAGGGTTACCCGCGACGCGGGGCATCGGAAACCACTGCCGTGGAGGTGTAACATGTAAAGCTGCGGCCATGCGCGGGCAAGGGCATCAATATCTGAATCATCTAAGTCGAAACCCGAGCCAGGGTGGAGCACCACCTCGCGTAGGGAGCGGAATGCGAAGAGCGGACGCAAGGTGTCTTGTTCAATGACGCCGTCGTTTGGGTCAGGAAGGACGTTGGTCCGTGATATGCTATAACGGATGTGGGTCAAGGAAGAGTGGTTGCAGTTGGCTTTCAGTACAGCGAAGACTTTCGCTGTGTCTGCGGCTAAAGGTGCATTCCGCGTAGTGTAGGACAAGCGTCTCAACGACCAGCCGTGCTTCATGCCCAATAACCCCACAACAAACGGGATAGAGTCGTGATCAAGGGTCAACTCCTGCAGACTAGTGAATGGAGTCGCCTGGCGCGCGACGAATTCAAATTTATCGATGGAATCGGATGGTTGTTTGACGCTCAGGGACGTCAGGGATGGAAGCTGAGCAAGATGTGCAAGATCGCTCTCCAAAATTCCTTCAATGGAAAGATGATTGACATGCTTTAATTTGGAAAGCATTACTGATTTTGCAAGATGACCCAGTCTACCGGAAGTACAGATTTCCACTCTGGTTAGCAGTGGGCAGAGAGCGGGAACAACAGCCAGAAGTGCGAGGTGCGCATACGAAGTGATGACGGTGACAAGGCTGATCGATTCAAGGGAAGAGCTAAGGAAGAGCGGCGCGTAAGATAACCAATGACGTTGGACCGTCTGCCAGTGTAGCATTCGTAGCTTCGGAAACAGAGTTTCCTGGGATGTGTTTGACAAAGAGAGCATCTTGAATATCGGGGAACATATATCGGCCTCGCTTCCGTTATCAGTGATAACAAGCGCTCTAACGCGACGTGCGTAGAGGTTAAAGCGTGTCCAGTCTCCCAGCTTGATGGCTCGCTGCGCCCTCTGGATAGGGTTGTCAAAAAGAACCAAAATCGCGCCTCCTGCTGAAATTGACGACATACCATGCTAGGTTTACGATTCTCGAAACGAACCATCTCCCACAGACCTGCAGGCATACAAGACAAAATGTTTACGAGGGAGTATTGAGTGCTCCATAAGACGTCAAGAGCCGGTCCACTGAAGAAGCGGCATACGAGAGCGACAGAGTAAAGAGTTGATCGTGCGGAGGGTGAGGAATAAGGCGGAAGATGAGCACAGACAGCCTCGACAATCTCCAAAATTCGAAGAGCACGATGCATTCGGGGGATACGGTTTTTTTGATAGTTGAACAGCAGACTGTTCTGAATCAAGGGCCCAATGCCCACGTGACTTCGGTCCTCGTGTTCGTGGAAAATCGGTTATTCCGAGGCTTTTAAAACAACAAGCTTAAGCACCCCGCCTTCGGCAGGGCCGGCTCGCTGCGCTCGCGTCCCTACATACCTACGGGGGGTACACAGCTTGTCGGGGCTCCGCCCCAAACCCCGCCTGGATTTTTTTGCTGGATTCCTTGCCCGCGGCGCCGCACTGCCGCTCGCTGCACTCGCCGGCGCGCGGCGCCGGGGACCGCGTGTGAGTTTCAACATCTCGACAGCCGGTTGAAGGCTGTTGCAGGAGGCAACGCCAGGGTGATGGCAAATCGGTCGCCAGACCGATTAAAGCCGATGGCCCCGGCCAGTAAAACCCTCGGCAATCTGAGGCTATTTCCGGCGAAATAAAGCCCTCGAAATGACCGATTTTTCCAGTAATTGTCGGGCCTGCTGCGAGGCTTCGAGCGCTGCGATACGCGAAAAACGCGATAAAAACGGTGCCAACAAGGAGAACATTTCCGATGAAACAGAGGATGAAAAGTCTGACCTCTCGGACTCGGGAGACCCCGCGACCACATGGCCTCAAGGTAACAAACAGTCTGCAAGGTATACCCGAAACACGATGGGATATAAAGTTCTATAATCATTGATTCAATATCAACATTTATTCAAAGTAGCTAGTATTTATTGCTACGAGATTCTGAGGCACACGGTCGGTTTTGGGAAGTGACGCAAATGAATTTCAGCGAACGGTCGTTCAAATCCAGTTGCGTCATACCGAAGATTGACCGGGAACTAATACGGTGAGGATTTGGTGAGGATCCATCTAAGAAACTTCTAAATTTGGAAGTCCTGCTCAAAGCAAATTGTTGTGCCACAAAAAGCATCGGTTTTTGCTGCACACAAAGTAATATACTTTATTGACCTTCACCTCAAAGGGGAGGTGCCGCGCGAGCCATATTTTCGCCTCTGAACAATCGCCAAGATTCCTCTAAGACGTGACAGCGGAGATCACCGGACTTACGGCATGCGCTACAGTCTTGGGTCAATAGCGTTTTCTCAACTCGCCCATGGGAGCCCAAATGACGATGCCCAACTCTGCGCGTCCGTTCGGGTTCAACTGGGCTCCTCCAGGTGTCGCGGTCGCTATCCACCCGCAGCACCAACCCCATCAACTCCCTCTCGATCCACCCCACCCACACCCTCATCCACACCCGCATGCATCGGCACACACGCCCTCGATCTCGATCTCGACCTCAACTCCCGCTCCACCACTGCCGCATGCCACTTCTCCTGCACCCCCAACTTCTTCCTCAACCAACAACTCAAATGGCTCGGATCAAGCTCGGATACAGCTAGCGCCAACGGCGGCATCTCCCCCGCACCTCTCTCCCCTGGCTACTCCAGACCTGTACCCAGCGCCACGGGTATCGCGATGGATGCTGCTGGTTTAGGATCTGTTGGTGGTGGTGGTGGTGAGTATGCGAAGGAGTACAGCATCTTCGTGGGGGATTTGGCCCCGGAGACGTCGAATAGTGATTTGGTTTCTGTGCATGTTACCGTCCTTTTGTAATCTCGACGCGACACTGACAAAACGCATGCAGGTCTTCCGCAATCCGCTGCTGGGGTTGAGGAACGACCGTGCGCCGAAGTTTATCAGGCTGTTCGCGAGCTGCAAGAGCGCAAAGATTATGCTGGATCCGGTGACGGGGGTCAGTCGCGGGTATGGGTTTGTTAGGTGAGTTTGACTATTAAGATATTGCGCAGAGATGCTGATGATTCGTCGTAGAGTCACGGACGAGGCGGACCAGCAGCGTGCGTTGATTGAGATGCATGGGCTGTATTGTCTTTCACGGCCGAGTGCGTGTTGTTCTTCCCTCTATTACATCGAGATAATAGCGGGTTTGTGCAAAGCGACGCGACCCGGGTCGCTTTGCGACCGCTCAGATCTCCACAACGAGCAGCCTCAGGTGTGAGGTCCCAGCGACCTAGGAATGCCCCAGGGCGATACTCTCCTAGGTCGCTTGGAGCTCATACCTGGTATCTGTTGTTGCGGAGATCTGAGCGGTTGAAAAGCGACCTGGGTCGCTCGCACAAACTCCCTAATGCTAACTACTTGAATAGTGCGTGTCTCTCTTGCGACAGCCAAATTCAAGCCTCCGCCACCGTCTGAGTTGTCTGTGTCGGTATCGGCGCCAGGAGGTTATCCAGGCGTCTGGCTTCCCACTTCGGTCTCTGGCGACCAACACCCACATCAGCCGTCTCTGTACCAGCCTCCGCCGCCTAGTGTCTCTGCGCCTATCGCTGGGCATTATCCCAATGGCGAGCCTCCAGGTTATACCCCTGAAGGTGGACTCACTACAAGCGCGAGCGGTCCCGAATACTTCGCTTCAGGACCCATCCCCAACGGACCTCTTGCTCCAAACGGTGGTGGCGGCGGCGGCGGCGGCAACTGCAAGCCTCAAGCAGACGAATGGCGCCACACCGCCCAAGGGCGTGCAATTCTCGGGAACCTCATCGGACCCAACGGCGAGCCGCTTACCAGCACCGACCCATACAACACCACAGTATTCGTTGGTGGCTGAGTCCGCTTGTGGGCGAGGACACGTTGCGGACGTTTTTTGTGCCGTTCGGGGAGATTCATTTCATGTGAAGGTTCCGGTGGGGAAGCATTGTGGGTTTGTGCAGTTTGTGAGGAAGGCGGATGCGGAGAGGGCGATTAAAAAGATGCAGGGGTTCCCGGTGGGCGGGAGTAGAATTCGGTTGAGTTGGGGGAGGAGTCAGTGTGAGTTCTTACCGTTCTCAATTCGAGGGAAATGCTGATATCGTGGGCTCATCATAGATAAAGCCGCGCAAGCAGCTGCTCAGGCGGCTCAGGCTGCACCCGCGCAGCAAGGTCATCATGTCCGGGCGCATTCCCATTCGCATATACAGTTGAACATCTCATAATGCATAGCGTCCGTGGACCCACAAGCGCTATGCATTATGAGCAATATGCATTCCTACATACTGTCACACATTGTGACATGTGTGACATTGTCACGAATTTACTATATACGGAAGTGCGGCAGATGCCGGATTGTCCACCAGTTGTCGTAAAAGCGGTCAAAATCATGTAACAAGTTATAAACTGGTGTTTTTGACGTGAATAGTACCCATATGCGTTAGAAGAGTGACACAAACGGCCAAATTGCCACCAAATTGTATCAGTTTTGCGATCTCATAATGCATAATGCACTAAAAACTTGCCCCAAACCTTATGCATTAGGCAATATGAGAAAATGCATAAAACACCAGCCTACCAAGTTGGTGGACCCCAAAACACTATGCAGAATGAGGTTTATGCATTGTGAGCATATGCATTATGAGATGTTCAACTGTACTCGTCGTCCAGCCTCCGCCGCCGCCCACGCAGCAGATGCCCGTTCTCCCGCAGCAGATCGTCCCTCCCATTCCGCCTGCTGCTGCAGTAGCGTCAAGTGCAGCAGGAGCAAATGGGGTTGCGAATGGCATTACGCCGGCGATGCCGGACGGGATGACGCATGAGCAGGCTGTGGCGCTTTTGCAGAAGTTTCAGATGCAGGGATTTGCGGCCTTTTCTGGGCCTCCGGCTGGTGTAATGGGTATGAGCCGGCGACGACGTCTGCGAATGTGAATGGGGGGTATGCGGGTGCGAATGGGGCGGGGAATGAGCAGCCGCATAGGAATGGGGGCTATCATGCCTTGTCCCCGAATTCAGGGGGTGGGGGTGTGGGGGAGGGGCAGAGCAATGGGCAGCAGCAAGCTCAGCAACAGCAGCAGCCGCACTTCACGGACGAAAGTCGGACGGTGCAAGAGGGCCGTTTGGGGATGCGCAGGATGCGGCGCATGAATCGGTGACGCCGTCGACGCAGGTTCCGACGAGCTCGTTCTCGCCGTTTTGGCCTGATCCCCATCAGCATGGTCAGCAACAGCAACACCAGGAACAACAGGCGCAACAGCAGCAGCAACAACGACAGCCGATTGGCGGGCTGTATGCTGCGGCGGAGTTGCTTGGGAGGAGGCGCGACAGGAATGCTGGGATGATGCCTTATGGTGGTGCGCAGCGTGGTAGCTTGGGAGTTCCGACAGGCAAGAGCTATACGCCCTCATTCCTCCCTGTGCAGCCGAGCATCCAGACGTCCGGTGGGAGTGCTGCTGTGCCTATTTGTGGTCGGGGCGGGTATGCTGGGAGTCCGCCTGCGTTCCAGGTTATCCGCTACCAGGAGCCGCGGCCGATTTCGCGTCCAGGATCGGGTGCTGCGTGTGGTGGTGCTGGGGAGCAGCTGCGCGTTGAGCGGATCGTTGGTGGGGAGCTGTTATTCGATCCCATGCATGATCTGAATGGGACGTTAGTGAGCTTGGATCTGGATCGGGAGCGGGAGAGGGAGTATGCGTGGGGGTTGAAGAGCCCCACTGTTACGGAGAGCACGAGTGCGGAGAGTACGAGTAGTGGGGGGAGCGTGCAGTTCCGGATGTCGATGGAGACTACAGTAGATGGCACAGAAAAAAGAATACTCAAGGAACCCTACTACACTGTAAACGTAAAAACAGTGTAAAACGTCTCGCCGCGAGGCGAGGTCAAGGTACCTCAAGGACCTGCCTGTATGGCGACAACCGTCACGGTAACGGTGGGGTCGGTTGTGTTGCCTCTTTTTGAGGTGGTCACGGTCACGGTTGAGGCCGTTGCCTTGAAAAAATCGTGACGCAACACGAAAAAAAAGTTTTTGGCCTGGGAACATACACAGGTGAGTCTGTGCGTACCTTTTGTGCTGCTTATTGGCCGACATCCCTCGAAATTGTAGTGAATTCAACGATTTGATGGCTTCTTCACAACCAGACGGTTGCCTCCTTTGGCAACGGTCACGGCTCACGGCGGGTCGGTCGAGGTCGGTTGCCTGAAAATGCGGCAATCGTTTTGTCACGGTCCCTCGCTGTTGCTTCCATACAGGGAGGTACAGTACTTTGAATGCCCCTATTGAAAAGTGGCTGGAAAGAGCATGTTCAGTCCCACTTTCTATTCATGCTGTAGACACAGCAAGAGTAACGCTACCCATCATCTCGGCTCTCGTTCCGCATTCGGGGCGTTTCGAGCGCCTCACCTTGGTCGTCAAGGACCCCTCGGTGCTTGGCGGCTTCAACAGTCTGCCGCTTCTTCATACCCTGTGCCTGCAGTTCACGGGGTACTCCGACATTCCAGACATTTTCCAAGATGATTGCGGACGGTCGTCCTCAATGGCTGTGCCTACAATACTCACAAAGTGAGACTTCCCTGGTCGCAACTGACCTCTCTCACACTGCGATTCGTCGAAACCGATGCCCTCGTGGAGCTTGTCTGATTCCGAAAGAAAGCTCAGGATTTTCACTGTTCAATTACATACTCTAGTGTGCCCAGAAAAGTTTATATTAAGTTCTGCTCTGAAATTACCTTCCACACTGCAAGGGAGGTCCTGTCACCCATCGCGCCGAACAGGTTGACAGGTCCCACCCTTAAGCGAGCCGAAGCGTGCCGAGATGACTATCCTGTGGCTGTGCTGGCCAAATTTTCCTCCGAGATTTTTGGAAAGTGTCCCGTTTGGTGAGAAAACCACATAGAAACACTCAGAAAAAAAAGTGGTCTGAATTTTTTGTGGGTCATATAGCAAAAGACCAAGGGACATTTTGGCAAATCAGCCCAATAAGAACCCTTCATTAAACCTCTATCTAAGACTTGTATTAGGCAAAATTCCCAATCTGGACCTTAGCATCGTGCCGGACACGCAAAGTCGACAATGTTGATTGCCGGCGAACGGAAAAATCGGTCATTTCGAGGGCTTTATTTCGCCGGAAATAGCCTCAGATTGCCGAGGGTTTTACTGGCCGGGGCCATCGGCTTTAATCGGTCTGGCGACCGATTTGCCATCACCCTTGGAATGGCGGGGTTGCCCTCTTTGCTGTAACGGTGCTGGGTGCTCCGTTAGGAAAGAGCTGAAGCGAGAGCTGAGGACAGGTCGAGGACGTGGGGAGAGAATAGAGACGAGGAGGAGGCTGGAGCGGGGCAATAGAGGGTTTGCGAAGAGCCATTGGAGCCATTGAATGGCTACCGATTTCCGCATTAGGAAACTTTGATGGGCTAAACTTTCATGTAGAAGTCAAGAAGAGCTGCCTGGAATGAATTTTGGATACTCCAACCGGAGGTATCTTTGGTCAATACGCCGGAATCTGGACACTTATCTAGCCATTAGCCATTCAATGGCTGCATCGCAAACAGGCTAATATCACGGGTGTTGAGAAGACAAAGGCTGTAAACTACGTGGCTTCGAATATGTGTATCCTTCCAAACCCGACTCGTACGTATTGTAACTATGACTATCTACGCCGGGTGCGTCAAAACCTCGCCAAGAAAACCCAGTGGGCGAAACTCGAGCGGAGGGAAAAAACTACCGGCCTACAAACAGGTTGTATTGGCCGTATCCCCGTACCTCTACACCGAGCCGTTACATTTGCTTGCTCTTTGCCGCTTCAACCTTGCTTCAACCTGGATGTATAGGCATTCCCTACCTACATATATAGTACGTGTAGTTGCTCAATGGATATGCTCTCTCTTTCCTTTCCCTCCTCCATGACATGTATTTCTTACACTTCTAGCCAGGCTGCCATTTGCTGCTTGCAGCTTTTTTTTTCTTGGTTAGTATTAGCACTCAAGATAAACTTCATCCTCCACATTATCCTATGTTACTGCATGTATGAGCCAAATCAACCAGCCAATGCTTTCTCTCAAGCAAAATAAAATTAAATAGGTCTATGCCTCCAAATACTCCACAGCGCATATGAAATGCAGCTCAGGAGCAAGAGGATGTCAATCGCATTCTGGATAGCCCTGAACACCGGAGACCTCCTTTACAGCAACCAAATTTTAACTGGAATGGCCAGCAACTTCAACTTACACCTCGCACAGCTGTCCGAATTGCTGAGATGCAGAACACTGGGAATGCTGGTACTTACATAAGCAGGACAGAATGAAGACCAGGATATTCAAAGTCCACCTCCGTCACCAACACGTAGAACTCAAGGGCCAGATCCACCTCCGGTGCAGCAGAATCCTAACCCCCCGCTTCCCCGACCCGCTCCGCTATTCCTTGCATCACTCCAGCCTTAAGCTTCTTGGGAACGCTACTCCCTCCAGACTTCCCCCTTCGTCACATCTTCCTCCTTCCGACCCCCCGTTCCCTGTGCATGGCCTATTGCCGTAGAGGCCCATGCCACATGCTGTCCTTATGTACAGTATGCCTCCGTTCCCCTCCTCGACAGACTCCTGTCGACCCTGCGCTCCTACAGCTAGTGCTCAGCGCAACCCGGTTCCCGACTGGTCTTCCGGTCAGACTTCTAGCCCTCCGAGAGCTCTGGTACCCCGAGCTCTGGTCGTCCGGACCTCCGGCCTTCTGACTCCGGTCCCCCGGTCCCCGGGCCGGCTTCCCACGCCCCCCCGGAACTGGGCCAAGCCCCAGCGGTTCTGTCACCCAAGCCTCGATGCTCCCGCTGTCTCGCCCTGGCTCTAGCGCCCTTCCCGGGTTCCCTGGGCTCTATTCCTCCGGTTCCCTGACCCTCCGGGCCCCGAGCTCCGGCCCTCCGGACTCCGGCTCCGGTTTCCCACGCTCCCCGGAGGGCCAGGCCATCAGTCGCGTGACTTTTGACAGAAAATCACGGGGTTTTGTCAACACAACCATCGAGATGTTGAAAGGCCGAGGTTGTCCGAGGAAAACTCGGTCCGGGTCTGACAGTTGACGTGTGAGTCATTCAGCGCGGCTCGCGCATGTTCCTTTGCCTCAAGTTTGCCTCGCAGTTTGGTATTGTGCCTTGCACCTTCCCTTTGCACCTCCACTGTGTCTTAAAGAAAGGTACTGCAGTACTGTAGCCTTCCTCTGCTAGCTTTTAGCTGTGCAAACTGAGGTGCTTTATAGCTCTGCTCTTTGGTTGTGGTAAGAGAACCCAAACTTTAGCAAACAAATAAATTCACATGCTCTCAGCCTTACTTCTTCGCTGTTAAAAATCGACATATCAACGAGCCGAATTCTGTTGTACGACATCTACTGAATATTGTCACAAATACTTTGATTTTAAAATCTTTTGTTTAGCTAATCTGTGTCTTCAATGGTTGACTTCCCATAGTAGTATCTATTGTTTCTGAAGGGGTGCCAATGATGGCGACCAACAAGCTTTGATGGTGTCGAAATAATATTCGTTCGTTTCCAGCATGCTTTTTTGTAGTAGACATGGAATAATTTTATCCAGAACTCTCTCACAGGCTGATAACTCTCACCGAGGCTTGCAAGTGTCTCTTACAGCCTCCTCTGCGCGTCTCGACGCGTTTGCGACGCGTCAATACGCGTATTCGGGCGCGGCCATCAAACGTACTAATTTTTGCTGATCCAGCATCACACCACCTATGGATCCCGACAGTTGCCGACAGAAGGGCACGGGAGCATCCGAGCGTCCGAGAGCGGCATAAGGTGCCAACTTCCCAAATCCATCTATTCAGAGGATAAGCAGGCGGATAAAATCTGAACGGGGGGTCCCTACCCCCCGACCAGATTTACCATTTAACAAGCTTTAGTACGAGCTAAAAACAGGTGAAATGAGATCTGAGCCCGATGGGGTCCCCCGGCATCTCCTCCGGCAAAGCAAATATATTCCAAAAAAAATATTTACCACTATGGGAAGTCATCCAATGTGAGTGTTTTTCTTTCTTTTCATATTTCCTGTTTGCTATCTTATATAATAATATTCTAGGGACCAAACTCCTCCTAATACACCACAGCGGGCTCAACAAGCTGGACGGCAGCAAGAGAGAGAGAATCGGGCTCGGTCACGGTGTGTGTTGCTGCCCAAAAGAATAGAGGGTTTGCGAAGAGCCATTGGAGCCATTGAATGGCTACCGATTTCCGCATTAGGAAACTTTGATTGGCCAAACTTTCATGTAGAAGTCAAGAGGAGCTGTCTGGAATGAAGTTCGGGTACTCGGACTGGGGGTGTCTTTTGTCAATACGCCGGAATCTGGACACTTGTTTAGCCATTAGCCATTCAATGGCTGCTTCGCAAACAGGCTAATCAAAAAAAATGTCCAAAAAAGGAAAGAGCAGGAAAGGGAAAGGGGAAAATTTCAAGCATTCTGGATGTACTTTGGTCGTAAATTTCGCGGCTGCGCCGCAAAGTTCTCCTCGTGAAATGCTGACTTGGTGCTGGGATGTCGGGGGTGCCGGGGATCCGGCCTAAGGTAGAAGCGGCGGCCGGCAGAATAACATTCTAAGCGCTGATTTGTTCGAATGCAGCGCGAATTCCCCGCAGAGGCTTGGTATTCGGGGTATTCTATTGTCAGAGATACAGACGTCGCCACGTGTAAATTTGACACCGCCTCGTCTCCGAATTTCGACGACTCGGAAAGTCTGTTCTGCGTTGGTTCTGCGAGCAAGCACAGGCTGCTCAAAACCTTCGAAGAGCATTACAGCCGTTTCGGAAAAAGAATGCGGGTTTTCTCCCTTCCTTTTCGATTTTGATTGACATTTGTTGACGATTCTGTAGTGCTGCCGCCATACAGAGCTGTCTTGAGCCGAGCCCGAGCTCGACTTGATGGCTGCCCCAAATCAGGCAACCGATGTGATAGCAACTCGAATCGGCTCGACTCAACGGCCGTCAACGGCAGCGTTACTGCGTGGCTGTCACAACAGCACCTTGTCCTCTTCCCGCCTCTTTCTTTGCTATTCTCGACGTTCCAGACGTTGCTC
This sequence comes from Favolaschia claudopus, assembly GCA_037176885.1. NCBI lineage: Eukaryota > Fungi > Basidiomycota > Agaricomycetes > Agaricales > Mycenaceae > Favolaschia > Favolaschia claudopus. Next base: position 85,816 of record JAWWNJ010000291.1, read on the forward strand.
AACCCCTCTTCAGACTCACCAAGAAGGGCATCGCCTGGACCTGGGGGCCTGAAGAGCAAGCTGCCTTTGACGAGCTCAAGCGGCGGGTGACTCGGGACCCCGTTCTGGTTCTCCCAAACCCCGAACGCCCGTACCGGCCCGAGGCTGACAGCTCTGACTATGCCACCGGTGCCGTCCTCTCCCAGCAGGGTGACGATGGCAAGTGGCATCCGGTTGCGTTCTACTCCAAAAGCCTGAACGAGGTGCAGCGGAATTACAAAATTCACGACAAGGAGATGCTTGCGATTGTGCGAGCCCTTGAGGAGTGGCGCCACTTCCTTGAGGGCGCGCAGCACCCGGTTGAGATCTGGACGGACCACAAAAACCTGGAATATTTCCGGAAGGCCCAGAAGCTCAACCGTCGCCAAGCTCGGTGGTCTCTCTACCTCTCCCGTTTCGACTTCTCGCTGCACCACCAACCGCGAGACAAGGACCTCCGCCGACGCATCCTGGAGCAGCACCATGACACGCGCGCGTTGCAGGCCATGCCGGTCGTTTCAAGACCCTGGAGCTCGTGTCTCGGAACTACTGGTGGCTTTACGTATGTTGATCGCTGTGCCCGATCCACCGCCTTGTAACATCCATAAAAACAATGTCCAATCTGAGAGGTCTAAGCCCTTGGCCGCCGAGCCTACTGAACTGAGCAACATTGATCGCCTCATCACGTCAGCTGTTTTAAACTATTTTCGCTTAGAGTCGGTGCCCCACTTTTTTGATGAGGTCCGAATATACGGCCGGATTTGGTTGTGTACACGGCGAATTTTTGAAACAAAACACAGGAATGCATACATTCTACCCTCTACTACCATGCTCTCCGCGTTGCAACTTCAGCTGGCAGATCATGACGTCGAGTGATTGTCGGTTGGGTGCCACGATCCGAAATGTACTTCTCCGGCAGGCCATGGTGGCGCCAGACGTTCCGGTAGTACAGCCGAGCAGCGCCAACCGCGTCAATGGTGGTGTGACACTCCATGAAGTGCGCTCTCTTCCCAAGGGCACAGACAACAACCATGACTGCATCGTATCCATGGGCCTCGGGAAGCTCGACAATGAAGTCGACTGAGACGGTGTGCCAGCGCTCCTCGGGGACCTCTGTGGGGTGGAGCTCACCAATCGGCAGTCTACGAAGCGCCTTGGTGCGGCAGCACAAGTCACAAGTCGCAACGTACCGGCCGACATGGCGCGACAGTTGGGGCTCCCACCGTGACGGCCAAGCCTTTCCGATCATGACTGATGCCCGCACCCACTCCATCAGAAGCAATATTGTCGAGTAATTTATATTTATATTGAACGAAGGGAATTACTTACGACACTTCGCTTACAGTGTCGATACATAAGTAGCTGGGACAGACAAAAAGCACCCTCCCCCCCTCTTTCAGTAAAAGCGGAAAATGAAAGTCAAGAAATCAAGGAATGGGGTGGAGAGACTCAAGAGTGCGAGGAGCCCTAATGAAGTGTTCTCCGTGGGAAATGTGGTTCTTGCGAAGGTTAGAGGATTCCGAAAATGGCCCGCAATGGTTCGTAGTACATGCGAAGTTTTCGTTATCACTGTCAGTGTCATCGTTTCTCGTACTCATCCTGCTTTTCGTACTTAGGTTGTAGACCAAAAGAGCTTGCCTGAAACGGTGCTCAACGTGTACGGTAGCCGAGATCGATATGGTTCGATTTCGGCCGATGCCAGCATTTGATGCTTAATTGGGCAGGGCGACTCGATTCTTGATACTGTATGTGCAAGTGCATAGTATCCAAGGGGTATGGACCTTGTTGAGCATGTTCTATATGTTCTCTGAGTGGTACCCATTTATACTACAGTTGAACATCTCATAATGCATAGCGTCCGTGGACCTCCAAGCGCTATGCATTATGAGCAATAAGATAGACGTCACCCGGATCCGGCACGTGGTTATGTAAGCCGAAACATCATGTCAACAAAGTCCTTATAACTCTGGGCACAGCAACATATTGATAATTCTAAGACCACCAAACTGTAGCTAGGAGGTCTATCTACGATTTGATGGAACGGATTCAGCCAATAATTCCTTGTTGAAAAGTTATAAGGTGATCTTTCCAAAAAAGGCAACCCATTCTAAAAAGCTTCCAAACTCATTTTCGACGTGTTTGGGCCCATCTTGCGAAAAATCCTTCCAACATTTGGCGGATTACATAAGCTTACATACACAGTACACGTGATATATCCGCGATCATAGACGCGACGCGACGCGCCATGTAAGCTTTGGAATACACTGTTTAGTGTGAGGAAAGTATGACTCGGCCCTCCCTCTCAGATATGCTAGACCAGCACCAGGACTTAGTCATCCACTGTATCCTCTGTGTACCTTCCCCCCAACAGAGGTCAGACTGCGGATTTAACTAGGATTCAAACTTAGAGTCAGACATACTGTAGTATTTTGTTCAATTCGTAAGCCGATTTGAGGTGTGACATTTCATACAAACCTGACCCTTCGTATGGAAGTCCGGACCGGTGTGACTTGCGAAAATTTTCGTTTTTTACCCCATTTTGGGCCGAAAACAGGCGAAAATCCGTGTGACTTTGGGGGACCATTCGTCTGAGACCCTCGTGACACTGTGACTCGCCAAAATTTTCGTCGTTTTTGGGGCTTGTGACAAGTGACAAAACGAATTGAAGGAAATACTACAGTGTGCAACACATATGTATTTACTTAATGGGTGGGGCGGCCGGTGGCCCGAGAGCCTCCAATTTCTTACTTAAGCTGTGAACCTCTCTAATTTTTTTTAAAAAAAGTTCCCAAGACCTCAAAATCGCAAACAGAGTAAGTTGATTTTTCAAACCTTCAGGATTTGGCGGCTGGCTGTGCAAACGTAATGCTTATGTAAGGGTGCCGGATTGGGGTGACGTCTATCTTATGCATTCCTGCATACTGTCACACCGGGTGACATATGTGACATTGTCACGAATTTACTATATATGGAAGGGCGGCAGATGCCGGATTGTCCACCAGTTGTCGTAAAAGCGGTCAAAATCTTGGATTTAGCTGTAACATGTTATAAACTGGTATTTTTGACGTGAATAGTACCCATATGCGTTAGAAGAGCGCCACAAGCGGCCAAATTGCCACCAAATTGTATCAATTTTGCGATCTCATAATGCATAATGCACTAAAAACTTGCCCCAAACCTTATGCATTAGGCAATAAGATGGAGAGCGTGGGAACCCCGCACCCTTATGTCAGCAGTCACAGTGTCATCTGTCACGCATTTATACCGTCAGTAACAGGCCACTTAGGGCCAAGGTTTTTCATAGAAATGGAAGTTACAGAGC
>JAWWNJ010000292.1:0-87233 GCA_037176885.1 Favolaschia claudopus
CTAGTACAGTATCACATTGGAATGGCTTCGAGCTCCTCCAAAGTCAATACTTTTTCATATTTTCACCTTGAAGATCGCTCACCTCTTCATCGAGGTGTGCGAAAAGAACTTCGCGGAATCCATCTAGCAAGCGCGCATTTCAGTCGGAGCTATGAGGTTGACCGATCAGCGATTCTGCGCCTCGGAGAGAAACTGTGAAGCTCACAATAAGTCGTTGGCTCCTTCTTGAACCTTGTAGACCAAGGTGGCCAATTCATCTAGACCATCATGGATCTTCTTGTGGGATTCTATATGTCCGTGTTCTGTTTCAAGGGCGAACTAAGTGTCGACGTCAGCGACTTGAGCAGGATGCTAGCAAAAATCTGGTCACCTCTGGCATCTTTTTGGCCAAGATGGGGAAGATATGCTATGAGTTCGGGTCCATGAGCAAGGTTGCGGTCAAGGGAAAGACAGATGCGCCACCTTCTCTAAGCATCATGTTGAAGCTTGTTCTATCTGCCAAAGAAAATGCAAACCGCACCTTCGATAGTATGGTGCATCGTTAGATCTGAGATAAAATTGAGAGTGTCTGACGCTAGAGAGACTAAGACGCGTACGAGTGTTGAGTTGCCTCGCCTTTTCTAGGTACAAGGAAAGACTCATGCCGCGCTTACTGAAAGTGCCATCGGCTAGCTATTCATGTTGAACAGCCAGCAGAGTACGGACGGATAAGTATACTTCGTAGATTGTGTTGAATTCCTGCTTGAAATATGAATGGAATTGGTTCATCGTATCGCCGAACTGGCAAGAGTCGAATCGGAGTCGATATCACTATACGGATTCAAGCTCGAGAGTTTGGACTACGGTACCCGATTCCAGCGACGTTCCTCGAATGTTGCGGCGGCCATGAAAGATCGTGTAGGCTTAGTTTTGATAAGACGGGTTATAGCAGTTCTCATGCAACGAGCGTCTAGGGCGTCTGAGTTTAAATAGGTTTTAATTCTCGTGTCTTACGCGTTGGTGATGACCTATCGCAATCGGGACACCGCCGGATCACCCGTGCGCCAGTCGAGAATTGCATTGCATTAGAAATCAGCGGAGCCTCTCCACCAACTCCTTCACCTCAGATAACGCCATGAAATTGGGACGTCGGCGCAGCCGCACTCGTGAATTGCTGAACGTTGAGCGCCTGATAGCCTGCTTACATTCCCTGGCTGTCGACATTTTTTTCTTGCGGTCGGGTTGCAACTAGCACGCTAAGTCCAGTCCAGTGCCCAGTCTGGATCCGACTTTCGGATTTGTCTGCATGCATTTAGATTTCTTTCAAACTCTCTCAGCTCTGAAATATATGATCACGTCGACTCAGCGGTCCGATAACGTCCAGCAACTGTCCCCGTCTCCTCTAAATGCCTTCCTTTGCTTTCCATGCCCCTCGACAGCCGCTACGCCTGAGCACTGCCCAGGCTTGTCGGTTGGCGCGAAGAGGGATACCGAATGCTCCACCAATCGGACGCCGGAAACAACGCAGGGCACGAGAGCAACAGAAGTAATCTGCAGTCAAGTAATCGTCGTCCCTCTTTATTTTGATTGAATGCTCGAGCGATAAGGGAAAATAGCGTAGGATCGTCTGAGATTTATGGCTGTGATGCCAACGGTCTACAAAGTTGCTCAATTGTTCATTTACCGGCGTACTATATAGTCACGGATTTGTTAAGGGGTCTCGTGGAGGAGCGACATCGATCACTGCGGAGTTTGAAATTCACTCCATTTGGAAACCCTGCCAAATTGGGAAACTCTGCTAAATCAGGCAACTGCTCCGACTTTCGATACCTCTGAGCATACTAGTGGCCCTCTGAGCCTCATATATATGTTCGGGGTACTGTATGCATACTGTGAGGCAAATAATTTTGTTCTAGCAGTGGCTTGAGGTCAGATCTTCTTTCATTGTCAGTGAAAACATGTTTATACGCGATTTACAAGCTGTCGGCGAACAAGTAGCAAGAAATTGTGCGGTTCTACTTTAAAAATGAGATCTACCTTGATACAGCTCAGTTTTAGCGGTGAACTTTGCCATCGAGCGCAACGCGAGCGCACAAAGCTTTCGCCGTGTGATGGCATCAGGGCGACTTTCCTAGAATGGATGCCGTGATCAAGCCGAGCCATCAATTGTCGCTTCTCAGCCGACCCCCCTCATACGTCCAAGACTTTATATACGTTTGAACGACTATCTTCAAAAAAGTTTATAAAGTCTTGTTTACGAGACTACGTACTATATACCGCCGCAAGTATCTGCCGAGTCACCGATGGGCCGAATACGTGAAAATTCATTGAAGACGGTCCGCGCAAGCTGTGCATCACAACGGGGAATCTAGAAACAAAGACACAGGCACAGATTAGGCCGCAGTATGTATCAAGGGACGGAAAGTTTCCGAGTGCCCAGTTCCGTCGGCCATGCGGTAGAGGTTGAGTAGAGGCATGTTCAGACAGAGATTATGTAGGTTGAAAGTGGAGGAGACAGCAGACGCGAGAGAAAGTGAAAAATGGGGAGCGCGATGTAAGCTGAATCATTGTTGAGGAGAAGTGGTTCAGGTTGAAGATGGTCGTTGTATGTGATGGCGAGAGGCTAAAAATACCGTGTCTGTCAAATGCGTCTGACAGCAAGTTGATCTCCATTTGTTTTCCCACCTCTTGCTCTGCCTCGTCCTGCTTTCCTTAAATTCTCGCACACGGCCTGCCCTGGCCAGCTATACTGACCACCTGCATGTCCTGTCCTTCTGATAATGCTGCTGCAATCGACCAGTCCTCCTTCTGGGACTCGGGAAATCTACATTGGGATAAACATAGGATAGGTTACTTGGATCTCAAAACTTGACCCCACTCGTCCTCAACTCTCTCCTTTGCCGCAGGTTGGGCCATCGCCGGTGGAACTTCTGCTCTCGTGCGCCGAATCTGTGTTTGAATCTCGACATCCCCTGAATATTACATGCTAGACTGTTATAATATCTATCTTCTCTGTCTTGGGTCATTGCCGGTCCGTCTCGTCCTCATTCGCCACACACCTTGGCTCAGATCCAGTTCAGAAACTATACAAACAGAGACCAGCAGCGCCAGATGTGAGTTGTTTTCCGGTTGTCTTGCGGTTGTTCTAAATTGCACAGTATCCGCATTTTGTACATGCCTCCAGTATATGCTGTAATATCATTCCTTTCCTATCGATTTTTCCGGGACTACACATACTACTCCCTCGTCGAAGTCGGTGCGCCTGTTTCTCGTTCTTGAATTGACCACATTCTCATCTTTGTATAGTGTACGAGGTGCTTGAAATGCGTAGAACTTGCTCGTTCGTACTCACAGTTTCCACAGGCTATCACGATGAGCGCATTTCTGTTGCTCCTCATTGAGTACGTTGCAGATTCTGCCACCGGTCATAAGGCCGAGAATGCCATCGCACGCAAGGACAAGAGACCTCTCTTGATGCCTTTTTGTTGCTTTAGGTATCGTCCGACCAAGGTATTCTTTCTGTTGATTATTGCAAACATCCGATCCGTATCTTTTTATCCTAGGCATACTTCATGTATAGCGTCAAGGCAAGCATCTTTGTCTCAGCACTTTCTTCTCATATTGAGCAGATCTAGTGGTCTGTTTTGCAATATGTTGTCATTCGCCCTGCGGTTTCAATAGCCGGCATCGTGACTCAGGCTCTCAACGTGCTTTGTGAATCGGAAGGTTTCAACGTCCACTACGCCAACGTATATCTGGAGGCTATAGACTTTGTCAGCATCAGGTAATGAAAATGTTGAGTTTCGTCGCAAAACTGATGATTGTCTTGCTCAACAGTATCGCGCTCTACGGCCTCCTACTCTTCTACAGTTTGACGAAAGATGAGCTTGTTGGGCGCCGACCCCTCGCCAAATTTCTTTCGATCAAGCTCATCGTCATGTTCACATTCTACCAGTCGTTTGTGGTGCGCTAGTGTGTTTCGATCTCCGTATTCAAGCACAAACAATTTCGCAGTTCAGTGCGCTCAGTGACAGGGTGCTCAAAGGTGAGCTTGCATCTTCGTTGACGGGCGTTGAAAGCTCATGTGCATACTCTTAGCCACAGACTATTGGGTAAAGTCATCAACGCTCTCGCTCGAATCTAGTTATTGAACCGAATTAGACCACGACTAACATCGCTGATGGTCTGAATGCGCTGGCCATATGTATCGAAGTCAGTCATCGTTCTGCTCTCTGGCCCTCTTCTTAACACTTGCCAGATGATTTTCTTTTCGGCTTTCATGATGTGGGCATTTACCTCCAATGAGTATAAACGCAAAGTAGGGACGCCAGCTACCTCGATATGGCGCCCCCTGTGGGATAGGTTCGTGGTTCTACACACTCAGAGTATCTCGGGATCTTACACTGGTCGTACCCTTAGCATAAATTATTGTGAGTTCCTGATCTTCTCCTTCTCCTTGAACACGGTGATGACGAATCTCTGAAAACAGCCGACTTCGCGGTGGAAATTTCTGGATCGCTACGGTTCTTCATGTCCGCATCCTCTGCTGCCAAGGTGGACAATCGCAGGGTCGATTTCGGGGAGGCATTTGGTATTGAGGGGCACACGGGAAACAAACTAAGGAAACCAAGAAGGACTGGGACGAATGGAAGTACAATTGACCTACAACCATACTCACAATAATCTGTAATATTTTACTTGCATCTATACGTGTGGACACTGGAATTTCCTGCAAATTTTCTGTGACTTGTGTTTACGAAACCAAATAAACGTAAGGAAATAGCCGAAAATGAGGCTTGCAAGTTCTTCGAGGGACCCATTCGAGCTTGATCGTCTCGCTGAAGAACTAGCTGGCCGAGAATCTGCGAATCCTCTAGACGACGAGCACGACACGAATGGCCACGACCTTCCCATCTATGTCCCTCTCTCGCATGACAATTCATACTTGAAGTCAGAGGTGTTCGACGTGGAGGCTTTCTTGCTCTCCAGATCTTACACGTCTCTCCCGGATCTACGTTCAGAACTGCGCGACTACTTGTCGACACTGAAGGAAGAGCTCGTCAAACTCATTAACGACGATTACGAGGCGTTCATTAGTCTGAGCACGGATTTGAGGGGCGAAGGCGCGCGACTGAACACACTCAAGGTTCCCCTCGTCGACTTGAAGACTCAGATTCTGGTGTGCACGTTGTTCTACGCCAGGGGCTATGTCTGATAACGAGCAGGAATCTAAACGCGAGCTACATGTTATTCAAGATGCTATTCAAGAAAAGTTGGCAAGCAGGGCGGTCTTGAGGGAAGAGAAGGTGGTTTTCGCTTGATGCCTTTCGTGTCCACATTTTAACTGTGCGCAGGCGTTGTTGCACTTGCTTCTCAAAATCTCCGAATCCGTTACGCGTTTAGAGTCCCTTCTGCTTATCGCGTCGCCCGAGAACGACGACATGCAACAGTCCCCAATAGATGGTTCGCGTACTGCGAATCTCAATCCTGCCGAGGACACCGTTGACGATAGGTTTGATTCAACCGCGACCTCGGCCTCACTGGTTCCACTAATAGGTCTTGTGCAGGACGCGCGGAAACCGAGCAAAACATCTGGGTCGTGTCGCGACAGAATACACTCAGCTTCTCTATCATGCTAGCAAGGCCCGCCAGGATAACTGCGTGTTTGTAGACGAGATTCAATGGGTTGGTCTCCCTATTCTGTGTGCAACCTGCCCATTGATCAATGTGTAGCGAATTGACCGTATTCGGTCAACACTGTCATCCGACCTTGACCACTTGTTTTCGACGACCTTACTCGCTCTGACGGACGGCAAAGTGGACGGAAAAGTATCTGAAGTGGAGAAAGCGAAGTCCATTGCCGACCTGACCGAGTGTTTACGGACATACGATGCTATGGGCTTGTGGAGAGATGCAGAGGACGTACTGCGGCGGGACGTCGTTCGCCGGTTTGTAAAAAAGGTACCTTTATCCAGTCGGTTACGACCCATTCTAAGAATACGAATTCTAGTCGATATTCCCCGGCGCCCTCGCCGCACCTGCCTCCCCTCTTGTTCCCCACACTCCCTTTCGCTCTTCGACCACCCCGGCCTTCGTAAACTCTTCCTCTCCTCTCCCTCCTCGCACACCCTATACTCCCTTCACATCATTTGCCGTGAAAACACCTTTTCGGTCAAACTACGGCCCCAGTAATGCGTCGGCCACTTCGCCTTATGCACATCTCCTGGATGATCCAGAAGATCCACTGGCAAGATTGTATACTCAAATCCTTCGCTTCGTCGAACGAGACATGAGCAGAATTATGGGGATTGCAGAGAATGTAGCTCTCAAATCGGTGTCTGCTAGCAGGAAAGATAAACTTCTGGTTACGTCCGCTGTACCACTGCCAGTAGAAAAGACTCATGGAGAGACTGGCGGGGATGGATTCCAGATCTTGGCAAATGTCGTCTGGGAGGAATTTGGCCGGGCAGTCATGGATGAACTAGGCCATGTCGTTTTCGCTGCCGGCCGTCCAAACGAGTTCAGGAAGGTAAGGCTTCCATAGCATTTTTATACATACTGCCTGCTTATATCATCAAGCATTACGAAATAACTCAAGCATTCATAAGATCCCTCGAATTCTTGGCGCCATCCGCCCATTCCGTGGAAGCAATGCGGGAGCATCAACTTTATATCGCTTTCGAACGACGGTGGCAACTGCCTGTATATTTTCAAATGAGGTGGAAGGAAATCGTGAGCAAGTTGGAAGAGGCACTATCTACCGCACGAGTCGAAATGGCGTCCAGTGCCGGTGCGTATGCGTTGAGAAGCACAGCCTTGTACTGAACTCACCTCTCACTAGACAAGCATTCGTTTGCCTCAAATCAAGCTGCTGCGGTCTGGGTTGCAATAACGGCTTGCTGGAGCGCAGAGATCTTCATTTCTGAACTCAGCCATCGGTTCTGGCGGCTCACTTTGCAGGTCAGCCACTGTCTATGTTTGATGCCCTGATTGTTAACTCGTCGAAGCTTCTCAGTCGATATAACACCTGGCTCAATAACAGTCTGATACCGGATGAAAAAAACACCACAGCCGAAAAGGTTGGGCCCCTCCTTTCCCCTTCCATGTTTCTAACACCGTTCAGGCTGCAGTCGCCCCAATCATCAGGTCAGCGACACCCGTGGATGGTCAGTCTTCCGAGAATGCCGCTGCGGATGACTCTATTCTAAACCAATACGCGACCATCATTCTGGATGTACGCTCCATGAATATGAACGTACTGACCCTCTGGCAAGAGGAGATCAGTATGATGCTTCCTGAAGCTGCAGCAGAAGAGCGCGCTAATACAGAAGGTATTTAGACCCTTCTCCAGGATTGCTCCAGTGCTCAATATCATTATGACAGAAACACTTCGGCAGTCCCTGACTTCGTTAACGGCAACAACGCTTCCTATGTCGAGCCATATTGTCGCAATACTCACAAAGAGATGCTGCGATGCTCTTAATCCTGTGCGGTCCATATCATCGCAGTTCAGAGCGATGTCCAACAAGCAGATGCCCAAAGAACCCAGTTATTTCGTATCATCGATCCTACGTCCTATCAAAGTTTTCTTCGGCATTGGTGTTGGCCATGGTCCTGGTTCTTCTCTGAAAGAGCATTTCCTCGAACCCTATGCGACCGACATATTTGAAGCAGTTGCTCAAAGGTTCGTCGACCTGATTGTGTGCTTTGGCATCTATCTTATCGCTTATATTCCAGATACGTGTATCTTTTAACGGGAATGAAGAAGACAGAAGATTCGCTTAGAAAGTTGAAGAGGGGCAACATGAAGAAACCGACCTTTTCGCTTTTCGGCGGCGGCGGCCAAGCCAAGGAGGACGATGGAAAGGACGAAGAGCGCATAAGGACACAGATGATACTGGATGTTGAAGCGTTTGGCAAAGACGGACAGTTGTTGGGTGTTCCAATAAACAAGAGCGAGTCATTCAAATCGTTAACAGAGATGGTGCATGCCGTTGATCGTAAGTCATTGAATTCGTATCTGTACAGATTCTGACGCTGCCTCATATAGCGCCAGACCATACGTAGACTACGTTGCAACGCGTACTTGGAGTAGATACAATTCGAGATTCTTGAGCATCTGCGGATCTCCGGTCCGAAACTGTCATCATTCGACAGCTTCCTGCTCTTCACTTCTGTCCCACAACTGCTCGAGTTCTGGTTGGAGCCTTGAATATTGTCTATAGCCCATGTCTGACTCAAAGGTATCGCAAGAACCAAGCACAACACCAGGCCCATCTGTGCGCAGAACAGGATCAATTGAAACCTTACCACAATATGTCTCTGCAGAGGATGACCATCGACGTTCTCTTGAGGATGCGTCTATGCCCCTGCCTCCGGGTTGGTTGTGCCATTTGGATGCTCAGTACGTCGTCCCACAGGTATCGTTTCTCAGTTAGTTGAATATAGTAGCTCCAACCACCACTATTATGTGCGACTCGTGAGATTGGTATAGGTCGAGATAAATCTGACCTGGAACGACAGGTCGACATGAACAGCGCACCCCCGCGCTCAGTATGGTACCACCCACGACACGAGGTGCCTCCGCCGCCAATTGACCGTGCTTCAATCATGTCATCCAAGCGCACATCATTCTTGGGAAAGCTCAAGGGGAAAATGATAGTCAGCAAAGCCGATCTTGAAGCGGAGCGGCAGCAGAAAGAGGCGAAAGAACGAGAACTCCTCGCGCGGTATGCGAAACGAAGGGAGCAGGTCATCTCAGAACTTGAAAAGGATGGGGGCAAGACGCGATTCGGGAGCGGTGAGTATGTAGGGTAAGCATGCATCGTTTCATTGAACCTGGCAGGGAAATTGAAAACACCATAACAGCCCACCCGCATCGCCCTACGGTGGGGAGTACAGGGCTCTTATGCCAGCTCGCGGTCGAGGTATCAACGATAACCTGGCGGGTTGGCTCGCGTAGACGCGTCGATGTTATAATAATGATACACTGCTGGGAATACAAGTCGTTACTTAACCGTTTCGCTATGTTTCGGGTGGGTCGAGCACCATATTATCTGTCCAAGGAACCTGCACCGTACCAATTTGATATTCGTGGATGTTATCTGGATCATCGAGAGCCGCGGGCGACTGGGGCATTTGAACCATGACCGCAATACGCATCCCATCTGTGACTTGAATAGTATCTGGAGGTCTTGGTCGGGTTCTCAAGGGCGGGAGCCCAAGAAAGGCGGCGAGAGGGTTCCGGCGGGATGTGGGTATCCGAGTCTCGGTTTTGTCGACCATCTCGTGCTGGACAAGGTGCGAGGAAAGTGGCTGGACCACCGCAGTTAGTATGAAATCAAGCGACGAAAGATTGCGGACGCACCATGATCTCATTCCACCGCGTGCCCTTCGGTGGACTGTATGAGGGTTGCCACATCAAAGGCTCGGTTTGCGTTATGACTGGGGAATCGTCGTCGGCGTAGAGCAGAAAGTCTCGCATAAGACGGAGTCGACGGCGTCGGGCGAGTACACCGAGAGAGAGGAAAACGAAGAGGAAAGCAATGAAAGCGACTTGAAATTGAATGTCCCTTAGCGCTAATATTCTAACTTGCTTCTTTTCGACATACCCAGGAATCCGAAGAAGTAGTTCGTTCCCGAAGCCAGCTGATTATTGTTCGTGGTCACCGACGTCGTGGCCCCGCTAGCTGGCGACGTGTCGGTCGGGGTGGGTGACGATGACATAGTCACGTCCCTAAACACCGACAGCGGCGTCCTCCACACTCGATAGGTCGAGAGCCAAGAGCTGATTTGGAGAGAAGCGCGTCACACCAAATTCCCACGCCTGCAGATTGCTTTTAGAATTTCTCAAGCACATTATTCCAGAACAGTCCGGGAAATTAGGATATAGGCTACCATACTACTCCGCAGGTAAACATGAACTATGATATATCTTCCCTGTCCGCGAAACAACAATACCAACTGGTGCGCCTCCCGACTCCGTTGAACCCGACCCCTGATACAACGCTTTTCGACAGAACGTACACGTCCGAGTGCGAGGTGCCCAGCCACGTTCGCGCTCTCGACTCGCCTGGGCAATCGTCTCAAACAAGTCGCGGTCTACGAGCTTTTTGGAGATCATCAACATATCGCCGTCGGAACGATAAGACTCCAGCATGCCAGTCAGGATCGTCCGGAACTCGGTATACTGCGTCCCCGTAGAGGAATCAGTCGCTGAAGTGACGAGCCTCTTGAACAGTCGGGGGAAAGAGACGGCGCGGGTAGAACTGATGGACACCAAGGCCCCGAAAGTGTCTTGCACCAAGGAACGTAGAGTGGACAAAGTCTTGTTCAGGATTCTGTCCTGGCCCGGTGCGAGATCTGTGGGATCCGCCGCACACGCAGACACGCTCTGGACACAGTTGATCTGGCTGCTCAGAAGTTGGAACCAGATGTCTTCCAACGGGACCTCGGTTGCCGAAGCGCCCTGTGAACGCTCCAGGCAGATTTCGATCCCAGTCCTCCCCATCGCTTCCAGAGCAGCGACATCTTTCTCCAGAGTGGCATCATTCTCGGTCCCGGAAAAAGCCTCGACGACACGAAGAGTCAAGCGCTTTTCGAAACTCTCTGCCTTGACCAGAGCATCTCGAGGGTCCCCGCGATAGTTCAACACCCAAACTACGGCATCATAAACCTCCTTCGCCTCGCAGACCTGAATTACGTCTGACCAGTCCAGGAGATCAGGTGGAATGTATCTCAAGACTTTGACGACGTCTTCTGGGTGATAGCGGCACTGCAAAGAGACGAAGAGTTGACGCAGTTGGGAGTTTGGTTTCAGTGAAGGACCAGAACTTCGCGTCGGACCAGCGGTTTCTTCATCTGGAGGAGGAGGTCCCAAAAGATGCCGGAGATAGACATATTGCACCTGGTCGCCAGCCTCTCTTAGAACGTCCAACGCCGCTTGATGAAGGTCTGCTGCGTGTTTGTCAACCAAGGCAGCGGTGCTTTCTATGCTGGCATCCAATAGCTGAGGAAGCGCAGAAGCGAGAGTGGACAGGATGTTGGAGGGTATAACCCCTTTGTTGATCTTCGCCGAATTTTCCAAGATCTCATCAACGTTGGTGAAGAGTTCGGAAGGTCGGAGGTCTGTATCGTCCAGATAAGTCGAAAGGAGGGGAACCCATTTCTGGTCCTGTCTGTACCATGACCGAAGAATGCGATAGAAACCTGCAGATTCGAACAGATGCACGATGCGATCGCTCTCATGCGGGTTGTAAACCGACAAGAGATACTCAGCCGCAAGCTGCCTGTCCTCTCGTGTCTCCGGATCCGGATCCTCCGCTAGCCGCACCAAAATTCCGTGCAACACACTCGGCTGCAAAGTCTGCAAAAACTGAGGGTATTTGGGAACGTTGCGAGCAATGAAGATGTTGGTAAACGTGACGTCCGACGACGGGAGGTTTCCAGACTGCATGATCTCGAGCAATATTCGAATGATCACGAGGCGGCTAATGCCCTGGGTTTCGTCATTGAGATAGGTGTCCTCAAACGCGATGTCGAGGGAGTGTAAGAAAGATTCCGAATCGAAATGCAGCAGGAGCCGTGCATATGGGTAGGTCGGCTCGACGGCGCCCTCCTCGTCGGAAGTGAGGACGAGCTGGCCCCCATCGCCCGGCGGCCACATGCTTGACCGGCCAAAGAACAAAAAGGTGTAGACATCCTTTTTCGCTTGCATAGCTTCTTCCTCGGATAAGGGTTCTTCGCTGGGATAAGAGAGGCCAGAGAGACAGTTGGCGAGATAAGGGTAGATTTTGTATGCGTCCAGGATGACCGACTCCAGGTTGTGACCCTCAGGAACCGGCTCTGTTGCAGTCCGACGATGGCGCTGAATTCGTCGGATAAGTCCTAAAAGGGCGACAACAGGCGCGACATAATCCCGTAGTGCACGCGTGTAGACATATATCAGAGCGTCGTACAGATTATGGCTCTCGCATAAATGAATCGCCTGGTTGATGTCCAGACATGTGGGATCCATGTGCCAAATGACGCGCTCTACGAGGTCGGGATGTCCGTCCTCGTCATGCAAGGCAACCAATCGTTGGGTTATGCGTGGGGGGACATGTCGGATGTCGCTTGATAAAACGAATTGCTCGAGCTGTAGAAGGAATATCCGCGCAATGCCCGCGTCCTCGTACTGCTGGAACAGGTCCTCGAACAGAAATTCGAAATCCTCCACAGCGATACATGCTCGAGCACAGGACACAACGAGATTCTCGAAC
Organism: Favolaschia claudopus; assembly: GCA_037176885.1. NCBI lineage: Eukaryota > Fungi > Basidiomycota > Agaricomycetes > Agaricales > Mycenaceae > Favolaschia > Favolaschia claudopus. The sequence goes on from JAWWNJ010000292.1 coordinate 12,240, forward strand.
AACGAAGTGCGATCGACACCCCTGCCGTCGAGACTTGCATGTGTCTCGTCGGTCATGCGGTCTTCCGAGAAAGCATAACGAGTGGACGCTAACATGAGCTCTCGCATTTTCTGACCAACGACCTCCTTCCGGGACGGGAGATCGTCAGGGAGTCCATTCGAGTTCCCAGGTGCATCGCCGACATAGTAAGAACGCGCAAGATCGATAGCGCTCAGGAAGTCTCCGTCCTGGACAAAGGTGAGGATTCGGTCTGCCCACGTCAACAAGGTTCCGGCTTGAACTTGTTCTCGACCCTGTCCTACTGAATGAGCCAAAGGTTCACCGCTTTCGAAGCCGAAACGTACCAGCAAAAATATCTTGCCTTTATACACGCGAACACTATGGGCAACGTCTCCAACCGAGTGTGCGTATGCGACTGCGCCATTCACGGTGCCGCCAAGCGTCGGTGAAATGAGCCCAAGCCCATCAAATTGAATGTGTTCAATGAGTTTAGACAGCCTTGAATCGTATACGTTGAGGGTTGTCGCAGTCAATATCACCAGTTGCTGTGTGAGTTGTAAGCCACTGTAAGGTGCCACTAAAGCAGGAGTAAACGAACCCACATTGGCATTCAACCACTGTACCGCAAGAATATGGTCCTGCGCAACCCATTTCCCAGCATCTGCGTACACAATCCTGCCCACCTCCACCTCGCCCGTCTTCCCCGTCCGAGAATTTCGCACCATATGCTTTGCACGGGACTCAGACAAATGCAGAAGATGAAGCGTGTTCCCCCAAGAATACGCAAGAATCGGAGCGCTTGATTCGACTTGTGGTTGGGTGGCGGATTTGGCTGTCGTGCCGTTGGTGGCAGCCGGAGCTCCAGAAATTGGTGCACTCGGGAACCACGCCATTGCCCCCCTCGACCGCGCTTTTGGATCGTCCACGCCGTCGACGGCACGCGCACATTTGAACCACGTTTTCGGAGTCGGTTTCAGCCCCACGACGACGAGCTTGGTAGGGGTAAGCATGGCGATAACGTTGTACGTATCGGTAGGATGCGGGGCGACGCCGAGGGGCAGTGGCATCATAGCCAAGATACTGTAGCGGTTTTTACGCCGTTTTCGTGAAGCGGTGGGTGTCGGTAGCCCTTCGTCGTCGGGAGATGCCAGCGGAGTAGGCGTCGGTGCTATCGGCACACCCTCTTCCTCGGGGTACTTGCCCAAAATACGGAGAATGTCGGAGGCCTCGACAAAGAGCACCTTCCCGAGACTATGATAGAACGCAAGGCCATGCTCATCGGCCGTGACGAGAGCTGTGTGTCTACCAGCAACAAATCCGATGTTGACTATTCGGGACCCACGAAGATGGCCCTCCTGCCGACCCGAAGCTACCGCGGCCAGAGTTGTGGGGGGGACACTGCGCGCGGGTGTGTGAGGCGTCTTGAGGTCGAAGAGCTGGATGTGGCCCGAAGCGTGGCCAGCGGCAACAAACGTATGGTCGTGCGAAAGAGCAAGCGCGGTCACTGCGCCGACGGATTTCCCTGTTGGCAAAAGAGGTGTTGAGCCAGGCATTTTTGAGCAAGCAAATGAGTAATTTACCCGCAGCTTCGTTGCCGCAAACACATTTGAGCGTTTGTTTGAAGTCATAGACACATATCGTCCCGGTATCGGTGCCAATGCAGATGAGGCCGTTAGCCGCGAGAACTGTCGGGGTTCCGAGCGAAGCACCAAGGAGAGATGAAGCCTTGCCGCTGGCTTTGGGTGCATACATGTGATGCGTGATATTTCGCAGCTGCGTCCACCTGAACACCTCGCGTTGTGGGTGTGCACGACTTTGTAGATCATCGGGCAAACTCGACGTGGGTGTGTGGCGCCCCGGATTGGAAGCGGCAGACGACATGCGTGACATTGAGGAGAAATGGGAGGGTGCAGGCGACGCGGACGCGAAATGCGCAGTTCCTGCTGAGCCAAAGCTTGCGGATGAGAGCGGACGAGAGAGTGGGGGATGGGATCCAGGAGTGAATGAACGTAGACGCGAGACATGAGGATGGAGGAAAGGGCGGGCAAGTAGCTTGGAGGGAGTACCAGGAGCGCTGAGAGTGGGGGAGTGGATGCGAGGCGGGGTAAGAATACCCGCAGAAGAGACAGAGCCCAGGTTAGAGTGATGTTCTTCCCCGTCTTGTTCGAGAGGCTCATCGTCCGAGTCGACGTCGTCTGCAAGAATTAAGGAACGCTCAACTTCGTGTACAGAGTCTTGCTCGTGGTCAGACCCCAGCACGTCTCTAAGTCGGTCCCCATAGCCATCGCCACCGTTCGTTTCCACCGCGTCCGCCCCGGCGTACACGAACCCTTCATCCTCATCCTCGTCTTCGTCGGCGTCTTCTTCGTTTGCTTCCGAATTCACGTCATCCTCGCCCAAAAGTTCTTCCATGCGCGATGAGTAGTCGAGCTCCTGTTCGTCGTCCTCATCGACACCATTCGCATGGAGAGTGGTCGCATCTTCGTCGCCTACCTCGTCGAGGTCCTGCGCGAAGGGAGAGGACATGGGCGCATCGAAGATTTAGCTGGGAATTTGATCGGAATCGCAACTTTCGGCAATTCGCTACTGGCGCACTCAGCAGCCTCAACAACCAAGACAAGTACTCTAAAGCGCTGTGTTATAGTGGTGACATTATCTAGTGTTACAATTCAATGCTAAATTATCCTTCCAAAGCCCCCGGTATCCTCCTCGGATTAGGTTCATTATTACCATTCCCCTCCGCTGCGGCTCTCCTCGACGGAATCCCAAGCATCATGCGCAACCCCGCAGAGGGCAGCGGCCACGGAGTGGTATTGGGCAACGGCAGTCCGTCTAAACTGCGGTTGGCAGCAGCAGCTGGGGCAGGCGCTGACGGCGGTGGGTTCCGTAAACGCGCTATAAGGACTTGGAACCGGAGGTCAAGGATGTACGCGGGAGTAGATATTGGTGGGTATGGCTTGGAATGGTCCATGACAGTACTCGTCGAGGATGGAATCGTCGCGGATGCCAGCACGCCGCCGGCATTATCGCTGTCTTTTCTCAACGATGTTTCGAGCGACAAGGCTGCAAGGAGCATTTGTAGGAAGACAATGGAGAGGTCCAAACATAAAAGTCGGAACTTCGACGGAGGGACCGCTGCTGGATGGTCAGAAAGCTGGAATTATAATCGTAGAGCAAACACACCCATTCCAATGAAATCGAGGATGACTGATTTCCCATCCATCGCGCCGGACGTAGCATGGCTCCATACAGTGAGAATATTGACCAACACAACGAGCGCAAAAACAGCCCGAAGTGACCAGGGAGATTCTGGGCCGCGTGGTTTGGAACACTGAGATTGCGACAAAAGGCGGGCCACGAGTGTCCAGATAGAGGGCGAAATGAAGAAAGCCAAGACATGCAATTGGTACAGCAGAGTATCCAGCTGAACCTGTGGATCAGACGACCAGAAAGGCTAAGGTGGAACAAGTTACTTGCCGACTGGATGATATGTGTTCGTTGTGCATGAAGCCGTTTATGCATGAGATTCAAGGCAAGGTAGATGCACTCCCTTGCTACACTTCCTCATAAAATATGATTGCTCATGAGGGGACTCTCGAAGAGTGAGTTGCCGTTGAATCGGCGACGCTCATCGGTCACTTGCTTGAAAGGCGGAAATTTTGGGTTTCTTCGAGTACTATAGGATATACAGCAGGACTAAAATACAGAAATATCTATCAGGGTCCGCAGGTGTGGCTCCATGCTATCCACTGCTTGATTTATTCGTATGCGCGGAAGGGTGGTTCACATCGTTGTGCACGCCGTGTTCAACATCAGCAGACGGCGGCAAACCGTCGTACGCGTTATACGACGAGCCCCGATAGTCTGGACCAGTAACCTCCTCGTAAGGATCAAACTCGTCCAACTTATGCGACGAGGGGGGCTCAGCAAAGCTCGCAGCTCGCAGCGGAATGCTGTCAGGTTCATCGCCTTTGATGGTGGAATAACGTCCTTTCGAGGGAGCCATCTTGAATGCACCTTGACTCATACGGGATGCTCGGACATTGCGTTTTTCGCGCTGGATTTGATTAACGTAGCGCGCAACAATGATTGCGCCGTCTTGACTGAATTCAGTACTTTGCACAATTCAAGTGCACATTTACACGCACACATCTCGGTTAGCAGAACAACCCCAGCGATGGCAGCGTATACCTTAATGCCAAACTTCCAAACTATCAGCTTTTTTCCAGGAGTCAAGTAGACGGCGCCTACCTTGAGCAGTCCAGTGCATTGATCCTGTGCTGACGGATCGTGTATAGCAAGCTGGCACGCCTTGACTTGATCGGTCGTCGAGACGTGGACGAGCGAATACAACAAGTACGCAGCCACCCCCAAATTGAGCACGAAGTGGAAGTAGATGAAATATGCGTAGATCTGGACGAATAGCTGTTTTCGAACAATAGCACCCACAAACCTAAGCGCGAGTTGAGGACGACGCGAAGAGAAAAAGAGAGAGAGTCATATACCCAAGAATAGAGACGACAAATAACAGGCTCTCCACCAGTCCCGCAACGATGAATGCAGAGCGCTCCCCGCGCTCAAGATCAGGTGTAGCTTTCGGTTCTGTCAGTGCCAACAAACGAGCAAACCCAATGCGACGCGACTCACATGAGACCTCAAACCAGAGAAGTACCGCAAGAAGCCCAGACAGCAGCATACCGAGCGCAGACATGATAATTACGCCAACGCGAACTTTCATGCAACAACAAAACGTCGTCCCGCCGAAAAAGAGTTCCCGATAGCTAAAGGCCTAGAAGGGACTGAGCAATACGGACAGAGAACGGTAGGGATAGTTGAACCATTCTTCAAGTGAGTTATGTCGTGTCGAGTCGTTGAGGTCGTTAGAACAATGAAAGTGCGTCGAGGCCGTGTTGTTGTCCGGTGTCATCTTTGACCGCCAACTGATCGGGACTGAATTTTTGACAGGACAATCCCGCTCCGAAGTCCGCTGTCAAAGTTCTCCGCCAAGCCCGAGACAAAGTGCACCGTAAGTTGCAATTGAGACATTGAGCTCTAAAAAATCCCTTTCCCATTGACCAGAGAAATACAAGTACAAGTAGTGTGTGTAAAGCGACAGCAGATACAAAGCAAGACGACTCGGAACCAATAATTTACAATGCAATCTAGTGAATCAATATTGCATATGAGATGGTGCGCTGCTGCCTCCGGCGCCGGCTGATAGTTGGGACTTGATGAATGTCTTAATGGCTGGGAAAGCCTTCAGCATGAGCTTCACGGACTGTTCTTCATCGATCCTCTGAAGACTCCCATGCCTCTTAATCTCCTTGGCTCTTGTGTCTGGGCTCCATAATGGGTGATTCGACGGCAGTGCAACGAACGAGTGCTAGACGTGCTTTGAGCCAGGAAAAGTAGACAAGATGTAACGTATTGCTTACGCTTCTATACCATTCACGTAGATCATTCGCGTTCTTGGGAGGGCGTACTGGCCAGTGGCCGACCACCTGAACGACGGCTCTTACAGTTTTGGAGATAGTAGTCGCTACACAAGCAACTCAACGAGCAACACATGGTGAGATACGATAGAGATTACCTCGCGCATCGATGAGATCCATCAAATATTCACAGCCAGGGCCATGCCCAACGAGGACAATGTTTGTTGCATTGCAAAGCCTAAACATGTTCATTGACGTTATTTTATTTGCGGGTAGATAAGTAAGACTCACTGCACATAATTATCCCACAAATAAGTGAGCAAATCCTTGCGCAGGTGGCTTATTTTCACTCGCTTCTAACAGTTATAAATTAAAATCTGAGGCATAGATGAAAGCATACCGGGAATGACTGATCTGCTGGTTTGGGAAATAGGTTGACATCCAGAAGTGAATACTTCTCCCCCTTCACCCAGGTCACCAATTCTTTGGAGAAGTCAATCTAGCTGATAGTCAGTGGATGAATCGACGGATTATAAGGCGAGCAGAGCACGTACCAGGTACGAGCGTTCTGCCTGCACATCGCAGTTGACAGAGGAGGCTAATTCTACACGAAGGTTGCCGCTGGAAACGCCACATGAGGATAAGATGATGCCTCTGAATGGAATCATACAATTCGTGGACCAGAAGAACCAACGTTTCCTGTTGGAAAATGTCCGGACTTCCGACGGTAAGCTTCCTAGACGTCGCATTCAGCTGAGACGGGACCTACGTGCACATGACCTGAGCAGAAAAACGGTTCTCCAAATCGGCGCCGACTAATGGAACTTGCATCATGTCGTGTTTGCTATAAAGGTAATATTGCCGGTGCAGTTTTAATATTTCTGCGACAATCATGAGACGGGCAAAGATGAGACCACCGGATGTGTTGTTACCTGGCACCGAAAAGGCGAGCGAGTTTGTTTCTGTGTTTGAATAAGCAAGCCGTAGTACTCGGCCAAATGGAAGGAACAAACCGTCTTGTGGCTCACAAGCCTTTGGACTGACACATTTCCAGTATTTACTTTGCTCCCTTGCAACCAGCCAGACTGTTTCAGCCCCGGCCTCGCTCGCAACTAGTGGTTTCATTTCGGGAGGAGACCCGCCCATAATGACTTCGGTAACAGCTAGTGCCGACTTTGTTATCGAATCGAGATTGTAACCTCCCTAATGAGAGATGAGTAGCTGGCCATGACATTCAATTCTTACCCACTTCTAACGCAACGACCAGGCGACCACTGGCCAAACCGGCCAGCATGTATGTCATGTGAGCGTATCCAGCTGGTGATACGAGACATTCTCCCAGGTCGTCGCCTTCGGCGGCATCAAAGCCAGCGGAGACTACCCAAGCACTCAGTTTGTGACTTTTGATCAAAATTGCTCGACGGACTGATAACCAATTCTGGGCCGAATTCCATCGCGATTGGCATTACAATTTTCTGGAACGCGTGGATATAGTCTGCATCACCCATCCCTTTTTCAGGCCAGGGGATATTAACCGAGCTAAGAGTATGTGAATTGGGGATAAGAGCATTGTTTGGGTGTAGCTCACTATCCTAGTCCAGCCCCCTCCCCGCAGGATTGCAAGCCTCCAAAGGGACCACAAGGATAAAATTCGCCTCGCTCGTACCGATGAAGAGAAATGTAAAGAACGGAAGGGTCGTCGTTGAAGGCTCGTTGTGTGCCATTCCCTTTTACACCAGGTTTCAACAGCCAGTTAGAACATGTTAAATGGATATGCACCATGATGGACATCCCTATTTAAAATCGATATGGTGATAAACCAACGGTCTGGATCATAAGCACATACCAGTCGAGAATCAATATTTTCTTAATCGATGTCAGTTGTTGTACAACTCTTGCTGCGACCGCCACATTGTTGAAAAAGCAGAATCCCATGTGCTCCTCGGGCTCAGCATGATGTCCGGGAGGGCGAACCACGGCAAAGGTCTTTTTCAAATCACCCCTTGCAACAGCCAGGCATGCTTCAATGACGCCTCCACAACTAAGACGCGCAGACAGAGTGGTAGCCTCGCAGATGTACAGGGAGAGCTGCTCATAATATCGCTCAGAATCAACAAATTCCTGCTTGCTCATGTCTGACCATCTGGATGAGCATTGAACGACGAATTGTACTGATCAAGGTTACGCTGTATGGCCTCCACTTTGTCCCACAGGTCGTGGCTGTGGACGAGAAGAGCTTCTTGTTTGTAGACTGGCCGAGTTGGCAGTATCTTTGCTCTTGCAGTGTAATGATTTGCCACTAGAGCGCTCCAAATTCGAACGATGCGCTCGGGTGCTTCAGGATGACCGTCCGGAGACATAGAGCAGTGTAAAGCCATTTTTGTATCATATACGAAACCAACAGTAGCATCGGAGCGGTGAAGTGGCACGGAAGAAGCGCGAGGGGCAGGCGAGGCAGGTTTTGGCAGAGTGAACGCAGGGGCATTAGCGGTGGACGTAGACGCGATCTGGGGAGTAGGGTGTTGTATTGGGGGGTATACAGGTTGGAATTCAGAGTCCACTGCCATTCGGTCTGAATCCATTTTGGTCGAGTGAAAGAAGCACAAAGTAAACAAACGCAAATTCAACGGCTTGTGCTCACTTCAACCACCTGTGCTTCATACTGTGACAAATACATAGCCAGTAGGGCAACTTGCAAAGGAAGGGGTTGTCAATTTTCGTTCGAGTCTATGTATTGTCAAGCGCTGTGCGTTTTCAGTCGCAAATCAAGTTTCGTTCCTGTTTTTAGTGAGGTGTGTTTTGGGTCAACAATTTTTCACAACCCCTCCCTGGGGGTGGTTGTGATTTTTGCAACCCTGATTTTGCGAGTAAAAATTTCAAGTGAAACTTGGTTCGCGTTTTTGGTGAACCGCGTTTCGAGTCGCAATTTTTCGCAACCCCTCCTTTTGCGAGATGAGATGGGTGGGACAAGCATGCGCAGGTGATGCTCGGTTGTGGTCTGATTTTTCATCAGAATCATAGCGATCGACTTGTTTCTTTCACAGGATTCTCTCAACTTCTGGGGAAACGCCATCGCCAATACACTGGCAAGAGACTGAGGCAACTCGGATGCCTCATAATTATCGGATACTTCTCAAAAGTGCTCCAACGATACAAGATCTAGATATTGTGTCTACATACTATGGGTCTTTGCCATTTCTCGCGCCGCTAGGTCGTTCAAGCCTCGTGCTATTATTCCTGCACCCTTTTCGACGGCGGCCTTATCCGTATCTGCAACCCGTGCAAGAAATTTCCGAAACCTGTCCGGGTGCCAAATGAGTCTGGCTCGCTTCAATCTCTCCTTCGTTGTCTGTCCCTCAGAGTGCAAAGGCGAAAGGAGGAAGAAACCAATGTCGTCGGCGGTGATCTCGTCCAGCCTAGCCGTCGACGGCGTCGAAACCAATGGCCAGGGAAGGGTGGAAAATGAGATGCAATCATCGTTTGTCTGGCACTTGACGAGGTCTTCCCAGCCCTTCTCATATCTGTGCCATGCTTCCCGCACTTTCCGTTGCGTCTTGGCTATCTCGTTCCTCTCGAGCTCTCTTCGTCGTTCAAACGTCCGCCACCTCTCCTCGGCTATCTTCTCCTTCTCTAGTTCCCGCCTTCGACGGATCCGGTTCTCGATCTCTTTGAGCTGTTCTTCAACAAGTCTCGCTTTTTGCCACGCCCTTTCCATAACAGCTCGTCTGCCTCTGTCTTCCCTCCTCCGACCATAGAGCTCTTCGCTCGAGACGAAAATCGCGCCGTCATTCCATTGCGGAACCACTGGGGCGCAAGGAGCGGAAGCAGAGTAGATAACCTGCTGTTCGAGCACCCATTCTTCTGTCGTGGTCGCCCTTGGAACTATTGGCGGAGAGCAATGGTGCTCGACCCAGGCATATGTATCAGCCATGTGCCGCCAGGGGTCGCCTCGACCGATGCTTCGTTTTCTCGAGGGCTCAGCCGTTTCCGGGACTGGCGTCTCTGAAGCTCGTCGACGACTTGGGATCGGGATACCAATTCTGCTTCGAGGGGCTACTGGAGTATTCGCCATCCCTCGATGAGTGCGGCGGGCTTTAGTGAAGTTCGATGGCCGCCTCGGGTATACCAACCTCATAAATACACGTTAGCGCGTTGAAGCAACGTGATGCCCTGGAAGGCTGGAATTCGCGTGCAACAATGGTGTGTGACAACGTGTTCAACCTCACGAAAACCGACCATCATGAATCAAGTCCGGTCGCGATTACAATAGGCTTGTATACAAAGACAGTATAAATCATCGAGTTATACGAATAAAATAAACATAACATCCGTCCGGCGATGAGTTGAGGTATATACACTTGTCAAGTTGAGGCGAAGCCAGAATCGCTCACAGATTCTGCTCTAGTCGAGATCACTTCTAGTCGTACCGCATCTAACGGAAGCTTGATTCATTGGAACTCGCCCTGTAAATAGGCCTGAAACTCACTGAAATATGGATGGGCTTGCGCTTCCTTGGCAGAAAGCCGGTCCCCGTGGTCATATCTTAATAATTTATCGAGCAAGTCAAGAGCGTCTGGCGAGGAGCCTAAATGCCGGTTTTCAGCAGTCAAATATCGCGTCCACGGTTGTTTAGGGTGGCTATGAGCAGGTATTTGGATTTTGATTCACAGGAAGAGATTCAAAGTGCTCACTCGACAAGCAAATCGTCGACATCAGTCTCGAAATGAATGTTATAATTCTTGAGATATACATCGAAATCCTCCGTGCCCTGGTTATTGCCGTTAGAGAAGAACGGGAGTTGAGATTAGAGAAACAACCAGTGTCTTCATGATTTTGAGCAGTTGGTCGTCATTGTCAGATCCACCTAGAATAGTCAAGTTTCTGAGGCAGATCAAAGCAGCAACAAAGAGGAGCGTTACGAAAGAAATGCTCCTTTTTGAAGATCTTTGAAACGAGAAGTAATCAGTCAAAGTCTACATGACAAGCGGCGTTATATTTTCACCATTGCCGCAAACATACAACCTGGATGGGTGAAGTTCAGCGTTGGTAAAGTTGTGACTGGTACCAAGCGAACCTGTGCTCCACATATCCAAAGAATAATCGTAACGTTTGTAGCCAACCAACAACTCAGGGGACTTGTAATAACGGGACCCAACTCGAATGTGGTAGTCGGTCTCGGGATGATAGAATTCAGCCAACCCCCAATCTATCAGCTTCAGCTTGCAAGGAATGAGTAACGGAGCAACGAGAGAATAAGAAGGCTTGCGGAGCAATGTAACTCACCTTGCGTTTCTCATAGTCAATCATGACGTTCGCCTGCAACATTTTATAGCGGGAAATGAGCTGTTGCGAGTATTTTGACGCACTGGCTTGACATCTCGATGCATGATTCCATTAGCATGGACATGGGAGAGCGCCAGTAAAAGCTGGAAGGTGTAGTGTTTGATATCGGCCTCGGTGAGGATGGGGAGCAAGCGTCGCCAATCTACATTGTCGACGTATTCCTATCATTCATTAGCTCAGAGTTGCGCAAATCCGCAATTGAACGAAAATACTACCATGACCAGACTGTGATAACGGCAAGACGCTAGTCGAATGTCAAGGGGTTCCCTGAGTAGAGTGAATTGAGGCTCACGGTCCCGAACCACATCCAGCAGAGGTATTATGTTTGGACCACCCGTTAGGTTTCGTAGCACCTTTATTTCGCGTTTAACCTTTTTGGTTCAGTTACGCTATCTTCAGCAAAGAATGAAGTCTCGTTACGAGACTACCTTTTTAGCTGCAACTGGCTTTAGGATCTTGAGTATACACCGCTCATTATTGGCCATATCCATTCCTTCGAACACCTGAGGAGTGAGATGGTGCGATTTCCTTGAGTTGCAGCAACTGGGAGACACACCTCTGAATATTTTCCACCGCCAACCCTTTCCACTATCTGGTAACGATCGGGGGGACTCCAGTCTATGCGGAAGTTCTCATAGTCGTACCACGACGCGCCCAAGCGGGCATTCACATCAGCGTGAATGCGCGACATGGGCAGAGAGCGTGGAAGAAACGGGGATTATTGGGGGAGCATGTAACCGTAGAACAGGACGAGGCAAACATGACTAAACCTATTCTTAGCATCCATCACATTAAGGATTTCGAAGGACTTCATGGCGTCTATATCATATAATGCAGCAGTACATATTAAACATGTATAAAATCGTTGCAGATGGACGAGGGATAACAGGATAACACGATTACAAATGCAAGGAAAGCGGAAGATCTGCGGAGACGGACATTGAGAACGTGCTTCCCTCACAGACGGAAAGAAAGAACACGCACAATGCAAAGATAGCTACACGATCAGTTCTGCCCATGGTCGGGCGAGCCAACCTGCAAGAATGCAAGCACGAGCGGTATAGAGCTGTTTTGCTGGCACTGCATCTCTATATCACGACCAGACCAGACCGGACCGTCAATCCGCAACGACAAGTCTGGATCGTAGCTGTCGTCTGTCGGGAATTCGCCCTCATTATTCAGATCCAACTCGTTCCGACCCGCCCCACGAAGGTACATCTGGCTTCGCGACTTCGACCGAACATGGGCACTGATCCGAGCGTCCTTCTCCATCGCAAGCCGATCGGCAGGGAAACGGAAGTTGCCGTTGCCGTTGAGTCGGGGGGAACTGTTTGAGCCGAGATCTTGAAGAGCGGAAGAGAAAGGTCCAGGAGAAGGGTCCGGAAGGCCGTCCGAACCTATCAACGTCTGCTGCAAAACTCTGAAAGCCACAGTTTCCGCCGCTCGGTGGAATTTCGAGGCTCCAGGAGATGTTCCAGAGAGTGTACTGGAGGGAGTCGCCAATGCCCTGTCAATTTGGCGATTCAAAGACACTACCCACTGGTGACGGATGAGGGGATCGTCAACACTGAACATGTACCTGCGCTTCAGTCCACAGTGATTCAAGAAAGCCATCTCAAACGTGTTCCTCATGAACGAGCGCTCCACAACCAAGGAATGACCTAGCGGCAGCCCCGAATATTTGAGAGCATTTGGGCCTGACCGACACATAATCATGGTCTTCGAGCCCAGCGAGGTACCTGTGACGCGGAACGACGCCTCTGATGACCTCGCAAAGGTTAGATATGGAGGGTCGAAAACGAGGTCTTGACCGAACAGTTGAATAGTTAGGTCAGGGTCAGCCTGTTGGATGCGTAGAATGATGGGGTCGGACTGCACTTTGTACGTGAGTCGGGTGGGCAGAGGACGCTTGATCATGATCTGGATATCAGGAGGGCCACTCGAGGTCATCCGAGCCTGAGACAGTCGTTCCTTCCGTACAGATTCAAAGATTTCCTCCAGAAGGCCGTCCGAGACCAGATACCGCGCGTCTAACCGACGGAAGGCATCCACAAACTCACGGCTGGCAATGCTGCGGAAGCCAGTCGGACCAGGTTCTTGCGCAATACCACCGTGCAGGTACTCGTTCAGCTGCACGATGGCTTTCACAAGGCGATTTGCAAGATCTTTATCGAAGGCTACAATCCTCGCGTTTGCCTCATACCAGCGGCCTGCAAACGCATCCAGCAGATAGTCTAGGGCACTGGCATTGGAGTACACCATCTTTGACGGCACATTCAAGGAGAGGAGGAAAGTGCGGAGCGCCTTGTCGACCCTGATCCCCACGAACCGGAAGCTGTCAACATACGCCTTCAGCACCACCTTGGACGTCCGCCGCGACAGATAGTCGCCCAGTTTCGCACGATCCAAGTCCAATGTTTTGAACAACAGCTGGCCGAGGGTGAGAGCATCATCTGATGTTGATGACTTGGACAACAGGGATGTGATAGCATGGTCCATATCCTTGCTGAACTGGTATACGAACGTCCTGATCATGGGATTTCGCGGTGCAGTCGAATAGTTGCCCAACTTCGGCTGAATATCAGTCCGCTCAGCATTGAACCGTAATTGACTGAGCAACACCACACTCTTCACAACAAACTTGCGATCTTGCGAAGCGATTTTACGGTTGTCAGAGCCAGTGTCCTGGTCGGGCAAAGCCTTGGCAATGACAAGGATGTCGCTGAATAGGAAAAGGAAACGGTCCTTGACGGTATTTGCGTTGACCACCTGCAGCACGGGTGAAGAGAGGAGAAGTTTACGGGGCGGATCGTCGATTGCCGAAGCCCACATGGGGCTCCGCGAACCCCGAGATAAGTTCTCCTCCAGCCGTTCGAGAACGAATGAAGCTTGAGTCCCAGAGTCGCCTCTCAGCGCTCCAAATGAGTAATGTGATGATGTGGTGGAAGAAGATTCCGACGTCGATGGTGCAGGATAATCGCTTAGAGAAGACGACGGATCAGGCGTCGCAGATAATGGATCAGGAGGGGAGGGAAGAGGATTAGGAGGATCCATCATGAGGTAGGAAGTTTCGTCCACGTCGACCGGAGGCGGAGAAGCAATGACTCTCTTAGCCTTTGGGGTCCTCTCCGTGTCAGAGACAGAGAAGGTGTTCTGAGAGAAAGAGCTCTGGGAGGGTGGAGCAGTGAGGGGCATTGCGTATGGCAAGGGAGATGGGGTCATTGCTCTGGACTCCGCACTCTTGCCAAACATACTTTCGCTGGCACTGAGCGGTATGATTTCGCCGTCCTCCCATTCTCGCCCCAGTCCATTCTCCTTACGAAGGATGAGATCAGACAACGAAGGCTTCTTGCTTGGATTTGGCGATAGCTTTCCTAACTCAGAGGTCGGTGTATTCGCTGCCGAAGACTTCTTCCTGCTGTTAAGCCACTGCTTGACACCAGGCAGGGTCATGGGCAGCTTCGATCCAGTAGATGTCGAAGGAGAAATGGGCGAGGGGACGTTGAAATAACCAATGTCAGCAGCCGCCGAGTTCGGGGGGGACGTCGCCTGGGCGTACTTGTCCAATAAGCGCGTATCCGAAGCCTGGTGAGATAGTTTCCGGTCTCGCGGCTCTGGTGACTGCATGGGTGTGTTGGTGTTCGAGCTCGTGGCTTGTGGAGCGCCGCCATCCGTGTCGTACCCATTGAAGAGCGTAGAAATGTCCGGCGTCGAAGCAGATGGTGTGAGCATGCCTTTGGTCCGATTCCGCTGTTCCTCTAGCTTTTTCATGCCGGGGAATGGGAACAACTTGGCGACATTTTGGTACTTCAGCAAATCAGTGGATGATGGTGTGGGGAAAGGCGAAGCATTCTGCGACAGAGACGCTGCAGAGGCCGAGGCAGACCCCGACTGCATCACACCTAACGGAGTTTGATTTACTAACGGTGTGGCCACATCGACCTTGTCCGTCTTTCCACTTCCAAGACTCGCGCCGCTCTCTCTGCTGACACTCGAGTCTGTGTTATCTCGTCTCTCACGAGTAACGATGCTGTTCGTACGCGACCGACGACCCGCAGCAGAACCCGACCGGAAGGTACCTTTGATTTTGTCCCAGGTGCTAGTGGAGTTACTGTCCCATCGTTTACTCGTATCATCCCAGTCAAACTCCGCCATTAGGGGAGAGCGATCCTGTGTCCGAGACAGTCTAGTGGGGTACTGCTGAGGAGATGTAGAATCGTCGCTAGCTGTGCGAACCATTGACGTTGGCTGAGACAGTGGCTGCGATAACGCAGTGACTGAAGAAGGGGATGGTGGAACCTGAGAGGGTATGATTTCTGGAGAAGTTTCCGACTCCACCACAATCCCTTTGGATTCGTAGGAATTGCGGGGGGAGGTATCGTCGTACGCCTCGGGAGGTGAGAACTCGGCGGAGGACCTAGGCGATGCTCTATGCTCATAATCCTCCTCCTCGTCCTCCTCGTCGACCACATCATCCTCTTCTCTCTCATCGTCGTCAATCGGCATACGAATCTCAGGCACTGGAATAAAACATTCATGTGAGTTCGAGAAAAGAAAGTGTGGTTGTATCCAATTCACCTGGAGACGCTATCCAACTAATCTGTCGATCAAATTCGTCTTCGTATGTATTCCTCAAAGGATACGAGTCCCCGGGGTACAGCACCTCCTCCTCCTCCTCTTCGTCTTGGCTCTGCTTCTCCTGCAAAGGCACGTTGAAAGGGCTGCTCCGTATAGGATACTCAGGGGTGGGATGCCGACTAGAATGCGCGGAAAAGGCGGGAGGAGATGCCACGCGAACCGGCGAAGCGCGCACAGGAGACGCCCGGACTGAAGATGCCCGAGCAATGTCCGGAAACAGGTCATTAAATAGATTCGGTGAATGTTTGCTATAGTCATAATTGAGTTGCGGGAGTTGTGGCGGAGTGGGTAGCCTCTTGAGCGGTAGAGGTAGACGCTGCTCCTCGTCCTCATCTTCTACGACAACACTACGTCGTCGTGGCTGCTGTTGTTCCGGCTCAACTGGACTCTGTCGCAAAGATCGTACGGGAGCAGGACTCGCCCTGGCGGATGTCGAAGGAAGGGGAGGTAGATCCTCTTCCGACGGACTATGTGGAGTGACCGCACGACTGAGTGGTGTCGGGAGGCGGGGCTCCAGAATACCGTCAAAGCTTCCGGGCAAAGGCGTCTGCGGAACGATAGGTGTATTAGGCGACGTCGAAATAAATTCGGAATCGGAGACGCCTGCTGTATTGGCGCTAGCATTAGCTGCTCCGGAGCCGCGTCGTGACCGCCTTCGTTTTCGCTTCGGCGTTGGTGACGGCGCGGTCCGTTCCTCGCCCCCGCTGCCCCCCGTTTCTACCTCTGTCGGCTCCTTCGCAATACGGCCTCCAAGACGACTTAACATCAACTGCCGCGCTTCCTTACGCTGTTCCCCGCCAGAAACGGTATTATTGCGGCCCAACTTGCCCGGGAGTGGCGGAGGTGTGGGGGACGGGGAAGGGTCATACGTCTCGGTGCCCCCGGTGAGTTTGTGCATGGCCATAGTGCGAGCAACAGCGGGGCTACCCACACTGTTAGAGCGAAAGAGACCTCTTTGCAAATCTTCGAGGGTTGGCAAGTTCGGTGTTGGAGGGCGCGTGCCAGGATAATACGGGGAGAATTCGAGTGCATTGGGAGTGGGAGAGCGTAGAATACGCGCGCGCGTTAAAGCCGCGAGGTTGGGGATAGGGGACGCTAACGCGAGCGGAGACGCGGCTTCGTCCTGAGAGGAATCACTGGGCACTAAGGGGCTCGCTGTCGGAGAAATAGCAGCTCTATTCCTCAGCTTCATATCCTTCGAGCCCCGGGAACGAGTGCGCGAACGCGAACGGCGCTTGGAGCGGCCAGAAGGGGAGGTTGTGGCGTCGTCTGTTGTGGGATCTAGGTCTTGAACGTCGTCAAGGGTGGGTGGGATAACGGCAGCTGTAGCGGGCTCTGGAGGCGGAGTATCGACGTCCTGTTCGTCCTCTCTGCGTTCATCGTCTGTGTTGACCTTCTCGCCTTCACTGACCGCCTCAGATGGATGCATTGGTGGTCGTCTTCCGTCTTTCATGCGAGGAAGCGATGCGGCCCGTTTGAGTTTCGCGACGGCTTGGAGGCGCTGTTCGCGCTGCTGGTCCGCTACCGAGTTGTCTGGGTCCATTGTAGGGCCTAGGAAGTGGATAAGCACATAAAGAACAGGACTTTTGAAATTTTGAAGGAAGGTCTGACCGAGCCCAATGGCGGTATACAATACACCTGTAGATGGTAGAGACGATGAGATTTGGGAAAGAAGACGGGCCTTGAGACTTACCAGAGTGTTAACGATGCTCTGCTTGTACTTTCTCCGAGCAACGAATTTCAGGTGGCTGTGCCACACTCTAACTCAACCTCGCCTCGAGGCTTTCATACGCCGTTTTCACAAGACTTGCGCGGGCCTCGCTTATGACTCTTCTCATATCTAGCCGATTCACAAATTACAATCTACTCATCCTCGAGGCAAGTCCTTAGTGCAAACATTTTCTTCCGCTTCTTTTGCTTCCGTCGGTGATGCACGAAATGGGCATAATTGAATCGACGACACCGTGACAGTGTAAGTAAGTATGGCGAGGAACAAAGGAACATGAGCGGTGGGGCTATGTGTAAAGCCTAAATCGACGGAATCCGTGCCTCGGAGACCGATATCAAAATAACACCACCAGTTTCCTCCTTCATGAACCGTTGGACCAGAGACAGAGTTCGCCGGTCAGTCTTCGCATAACGATCATGGAGGTGATGTGCCCCTCGCTTTGAGTAGTTCGTATGTCGGTTTAGCAGCCTTCCACGACGTCCGTCCAAGGTCAAAACCTTCCATCAGACGGGCGTATGTAGTCCCCCCAAGTCGCGCAATGGGTCGCAATTTCGCAGGATCAACAGACACGCCTTCTTCATCCAACACAGACTCGTGTACATGTGCGGTCTTGATTAATCCGACCGCGAGCGTAGTTGTCGCGGTTTCCGAGTCCGGCGGCGACAAGTCTTTGAGAAAGTAGAGCTTCATAAAGGTTGGAACTGTATTTAGACAATAGACACCGATGGAGCATGCATCCAGACAGCAGACATACCTCGCACTCGAGGCTAACTGCACTCTCCTGCACACACGCCGGCTTAACGACAGTCTGATTCAATAGTGTCAATTCGCGGTCAAAGTAAATCTCCAAGTAAGAGAGAAGGGGTTGCACGTACACTGGGCATTGGGGTCAGCCCACTCAGAATCCACTCGTCAATGGCGGCAGGTGCTTCCGCTGACGTGCAATTCGCCGCTTCAGCGAACGCCTCGCTAATAATGTTGACTGTGAATTCTTTTGTAGTCGCTATATTCTCCCGAGTATCTTTGAGACGTCTTTGGGATAGACTGAATGAAACACTGAGAAGGGGTGGGTTGTGTCCAACCATTGAGAAATAGCTTGAATTTTTCTTCGTTAACGATCGAGGAAAAACGTCGCGTGGAACGCGCAGACCTGAACGGCGCGAGGTTGGGAACTCCGCTGCTAGAGAGAGATGATACCAATGCAATGGGACGCGGAATTATCGCAGAGGTGAGAAGCTTGTAGTGCCAAGTGTCCCTAGTTTTGTTATAGAACGCATTGAGATACGTGGTGGGTCTACCTCGGGTTTATATGCGAGAAATCAAAAGATTTGCGAGGTACATTTGGGTCAAGCCATTGAGTAGACGCGCCATCGCCATAGGTCCAGTTGGGATTCGGTGGCTCTGTCAACTTGAAAGTAGCTTCTGGGTGGAACCGAGAGCGATGGCGAACGCGTTTGAGGGTGAGTGACAGCGCCCGTCGCGTCGGAGGGCGAAGCAACATAATACACGAAATATTTGAGGGTCTACGTGTCGAGTTGAACGACGACGAACAAACAGCCAATGGGAAGAGGCAGAATATAAATTGACACGGGATCGCGATCCATATGCCTCTATTACGGCTTCAACTTCGACCAGGACTTGGACGTCGACTAGCACGTCCAAGCCGCCTTGGTTCCTTAGCTGGCGGTCCCTCAACACGTCTCCAAAAGCTCCTCCCTCCTCCCCTCACAATGCGCAGAGCTCACAATAAACCCAATGAGCAGGAAAACGACCACAGTCACTCCCACTCCCACTCGCATTCCCATTCTGCTTTCTCCAGTCACTCTCATGGTGCAGATTCTGCAGAAAGAGTTATGGCTGCTTTCAGTGGCGCCGGGGACAGAGGGAGCCAGATCACACTCGTCGGCCTATTCGCCAACATCGGTAGTTTGTCCGACGTGACCTTTGCGCTGGTCTGACCGCTCTTCAGGCCTTACAGGCATCAAGGGTGTCGCTGGCTATCTGACGCACTCAACAGCTCTTATCGCAGACGCGGGGCACTCGCTCAGTGGTACGTCTCAATTAAATCCTGAGCACTTTTGGTAGAATAGCGTTCCAGATCTACTCGGCGATGGTGTTACTCTCGTCTGCTGGCGACTTTCGCGTAAGGTGTGTTCTCTTTTTCTCAATCTACCAATGAACGACGCTCAACACGTCCATAAGCCGCCATCGGACACGTATCCTTTCGGGTTCGCCAAATTCGAAACTCTGGGAACCACCACAGTTTCCCTCTTGCTCATCGGCGGAGCACTAGGGTTGGGCTTCCACTCGTACCACCTCCTCCTTTCCGCTCTCACCGAAACCGCCGCCTCTCTACCCTCTGGACCTCTACAAGAATTACTCACGAACGTTACGACTGCCGCCCCGGTACACGAAACCCACGCACACGCACACGTCCACGGCGTCGACCCCAACGCTGCCTGGTTTGCGGCGCTCGGAATAATCAGTAAAGAGTGGCTTTACAGGATAACGAAGAAAGTCGCGGATGAGGAAAACTCACCGGTACTTCTCGCGAATGCCATCCATCACCGCAGCGACGCGTACACGAGTATCGTCGCGTTCTTCGCCATTCTCGGGTCCTGGTGGGTTCCCTCCCTCCCCCTCGATCCCATAGGAGGTTCGTGTCTGTCTTGCGTCCAAAAAAAAATCAGCTCAATGCTTTGTCGCGAGTTCAGGTCTACTTGTCTCCGTCCTCATCCTACAACAAGGCGTCAGCCTGCTTCGCGGAGCCTGGGATGACCTCACCGACGCCGGAATATCATCGAACAAAAGGCAAGAGATCAAGCGTGCTCTTGACCCTCTCCTCGCTGCGTCCGCTTCCCCTTCAAGTTCCCCGTCTCTCCTCGCCATACGGCATATACGCGGCCGCCGCGCGGGCTCCCTCATCTTTGTCGATCTCACTGCGGAGGTACCCAAAACCCTCACTCTGCACGACAGCTCATTGCTAGAAGAAGAAATTCTGCGCACTCTCAAGTCCGCGCGCAAGGAGGTTGCAGAAGTACGGGTAAAGTTTACAACAGTAGAAACCTGATTGCTTTCGGTTTTTTATTCCTCGACGTGATCGTGTGCGTTGTATTGTACAGTGTTTGTATTTTCATAGTTGCCTTTCCGTCCTTATAACCTCAAACTATATACAGCATTACAGGGATTAGTACAGTATTGAGTGACCCGTCGTAAGATGATAGCTAAGCTACCGATGTAGATGCTCTAAATTGTCGCGGAATGAGTGAGAAGCAGGTGAAGGAGGAGCGAAATCCTCCGCCTCCTCGTTGACAGGAAGGAGACCCTCGCCTTCTTCTCCATGTAGCCTCTGCCTGCTCCCCCGGTTGACACTCTGTTGTGCAGCAGCGCCTTTATACAGCGGATGCTGGTGGTGATCAACGTCCTCGTCCTGGCCCTCCTCCTCTTCGCCGCTGTCCTCCCCATCGCTTGCATCCCCGATCCGCCATAATTCTTCTTCGTCGCCATCCACCATAGTCTCCTCATCGTCCCGGTCATCCACTTTGGGTTTACTTTTGCCCTTCCGCGATGCGCCTTTGCGTTGACGCAGTTCTAATCGCGGGAAGCCAGCGGACCCCAACGCAGCGGCTGAGCGTGCTGAGAGTGAACCCGGCTCGGGTTTATGCGTCAACAGCACCACTCCTGATATGAGAACGAATATCGATACGAAAATCAAGAACAGTGTCCAAGATTGGTACGAATCAACTTCGTTATTGAATATCTGCGTAAAGTTCAACCTGTCAGCATAATTACGGACGGGCATGCCAAATAAATCTGACCAGAGAGTCCAAGAAGCCAGACGCCGTGTAAACGCCGTAAAATACGGGCACGACCAATGTCGAGTCGTAGACCTTGAGGCCGCGCTGCAGAATTTTGATATATAAGGCTCAATACAATGAAAAAATCAGCGAAAAGAAATTACATTGAGGCAGATTATCTGCATCACCGCCGTCACGGCCAGTAGAATGAAGGTGAAAATGGGAGCGATGTGCCCGAACTGGTTGCCTGGATTCTCGTGCGACAATGAGCCAGAGATGAGTTTCACCCTGGAAGCGGCTGAGCAAGACGGCGGTTACAGCAAAACATCAACTCACGTTGCTTTCGCGAATACCAGACATCCACCAGCCAGCCCACCGCCGCAGCACGCCCAACCGATACCCAGAGTCCACGCGACTGTGGTGTCGTCCTTGGGTGCGGTCCACGCCTCTAGCCATTCTGAGAGCAGAGCCATAGAGGACCGCCCAAATTGTTGCACGGGTCCGATAACCCTGACAACAACACTTTGCTGCGAGCGCGGTGTTGAATCTGTAGCCCTGTTGGTCGGAAGACCCGGTGCGAAGGGAACAGCGTTCAGGTCCGACCGCGTAGCGAACACGGCGTCGAGTTGGCCGGTCGCAACGACAAGAAGAATGAGTGCGATGGCCATGAAAAAGAAGTAACCGAGCCAGCCTCCCCTTCGCCAGAGCGAGGTGAGATGGTCGACATCTGTTTCCTGGGCTAAACCACTATTGATTGACCCGAACGCAACAATGCCAACAACACCAAGCACAACGACAACTGTGCCCTGAGGACAAATCAAGTCGGCATAGCTTGTGATACGTTCAGAAACAAACTCACGTAAATGTCAGTACTGGTGACGGGTGTACCGACAAGGAAACGCGCAAAGAGGAAATTGAATACGAGGGATGACGAGCCCAGAGGGGCCACATATTCAGCACGCATATATTCCAGAGCCAAGGTGCTACCGATGAGCTGGGAAAGACTGCGCAAATGAGCCGCAGTTCAGAATTCGGGCAAAGATGAGATTGTTTACATGTAGAGCAGCATCCCGAGAAGCCATAGAGGTCGTAGCCAGTCTTTCCGACGCGAGGCCTTGGGTATGACACTAGTGCGGACATGGTCGAGTTTCGTGAGGTTGAGGCCGGCTGCGTTGAGTATACTGGCTAGCAAAATGATGGAGAGACCAATGATGAAAGCGACGACGGGATTCGCATGGCGGTTATGGTGGGTGGTGGGTGCAGTGGCTGGGGTCGTAGCGTTCATTAAATGGGGGGCCCACTGTGGGCGATACCTGCAAACCGTGCAACGGTGGAAGACGGTGGAAAGTGAGGGGAACGGAACGTCACAGCCGTGACGTTATAAACTTTTCCAGCCGAGTCTTGGCAGTCAACCACCATCTTCCCCGCTTCCCATCTCTGACTCAACCGACCACCATGGCGATCTCATCATGATGCGGCATACGCTCTCCTCCTCGCGTACAACGTCCTACTAGCACCAACCAGACAATTCGAAGTAAAAACCGCAACAATAATTCAAGAATTAATGCAAGTTATGAACTGGCCAATTTTGACATCTTCATTTCCGACTGGGTTCGCGCCGAAGACGTCAAGCACCGTTCCACTAGTCTTCCTTGGGTGGTTAGAACGGCCAGTACTTCAAGCCCGTGCTACGTAACGAACAAGCCAGCCTCAACCCTCCCCGCCCCGCACCATGTCGATTCTTGTGCTGCTCTCTGTTTTTCTAGTCCCTGTTGTTGCCGACCCCTGCATCGAGTAAGATCCCCCAGCGCCATTCAACATTGACCCAACCTCCTACTCCAGTTCCCATGAGCCCTGCAGTACGGCTCGTAGTCCTATCAAAGTTTTCGCCTCATTCTCCGCCATTTGTACGTACCGCCCTCGTCCTATCCTGTCGCCGCGATTTACGAACCTCATTCTAGTGGTACTGCTGCTCATTCCCTTCCTACTCACCGCCCTGATTCGCTGGAGGCTACACAAAGCGCCACCCGCGGCCGCTCCCGTCTCATATACTTCGGCTGGCTCGAACGAAGTTCGATTGCCCTCCTACAGTTTCGAACTAGATTCCAAATTTCCCAAGGTCCCCCCACCGTCGTACAGCCCTTTCTGAGAGCGCTATGCATATGATGTACAAAATCCATCCTCTGTATATCATTGTAGAAATCGGGCAATCGAAAAGTTTCGGCTGTGTACAGTAACACCAAGTAAACCAATCCCAGAGCATATGTGCGTGCAAATGCAATCCAGTACGAACAAAGTACATCATCATGTAGCGAAGCGGCAATACAGTAACGGGCTGTCTAAAGCAATACATACAATAATGCGTGAATAAAGATAGTCAAAGCAAGTATCGTATCGTATCAAAGTCATGCAATATCGTCGCCGGCCTTGAGCTGAAACTCGGGATTTTTGAAGTCGATTTGCTGTGTTAACGCTGCACTAAGCAGTAATTCCTGCGAATAGATAGTATGATGCTGCTTGGCAAGCGATCGCCATAAAGAAACGTCCTCTGGGCATGAGATAACATATCGGTCGGGGGCTGAGTTGAGTACTCGGATGGTAGGGTTTGAAGTCATAACCTAGAGGACACATGGTTAGTCTGGGCGCTGGAGGATAGGGCAGAATGTCGGAACCTTGCCGCCTTGTGCCCCTACAACAGTTTTGAGAAGCTTGCGATCAATAGAAACCTTGGAGGTAACATAGAACGTCTTGCCCTCGAAAAGCTTCCCGCGAACTTCCTTGACGCGCTCAATCGCATCGGCAAGGCGAAAATTCCACTTCTTCTCGTTGGTTTTGTCACGGAGAATGTAGTTGCTTTCAGCTGAAACATCGAATTTTTAAATCGAGGAGGCGTAACTGGAAGAAATGTACATACGAAGCAATTTGTTGGCCTCAGCGGATTCTATCGCCCACTTATCAGAGAGGATAAATGCACCCGAAGCCAGAGCGCATAGAAGTTTTTCCGTGCGAATGAGGTTCTGAGCAACAAGATGCGTACAGTCCGACCCATTTGAAGCAGTCGTGACGCCGAGTTTGGATAGCGTCTAGATATTGAACATCATCAGCCCGAACTGGACTCTGTATAGTTGCGATGACTGGTACCTTTAGGACGTTATCGGGCAAAACCATGCCTGTTGTCAACAGTTTAACTGGCCCAGCAGACTTGCGGGATTCACCACTGCCGACTGGTCAGAGTATGCAACGATGAGGGAGGGAATGCCAGCACCTTGTATTCGCAGCAGCTTTAGATTTCTTAGTAGCTTTCTTGGTTGTCTCTGGTGCTTTCGCTTTGGTTGTCTTTGGCGGGGCTACGTCGTCAACATCGATGACATCCGCGCCCTTCTTCCCACTGCCGCCTCGTTCTCGCTGTGTTCTCTCATCGAGTGTGCGATTTCCCACGTCCGACAGCATTTCAGCGTCGTCCTCCTCGACACGCGAGCTCTTTTTCTTGGATTTAGCGCCCGCTGAGGATGAAGAAGCCTCTGGCTGCTTTCGCTTTGATCCTGTCTTTGAAACATTCGCCCGCTCGTCCGCCAGGGCATTGATACTCTCCGTGCGCTCAGGTTGACGAGGGGCCGAATCTTTACCAGGTCCTGCCGTCATCTTCCTTTTACTGGAAGAAGCAGTCGGGGCAGCGACAGTCGCTGTTGTCGTCTTGTTGACCTTTGCGCGTTTCTTTGGCGGCTCATCGTCAGACTCACTCTCGTGAGCCGTTTCGTCATCGCTGGCAGCTTCCGTTGCTTGAAGCTTGCGTTTCGGTGCAGGGTTGGCGTTGCTGGGGGTGGACTTCTTCTTTGCGCGTTTCTTCGGCGGTTCATCCTCCGACGGAACCTCGTCGGTTGCTTCATCGTCGCTCACACTTTCCATGGCTTGGACCTTGCGTTTCGGTGCCGGGGCGGCGGTGGCGGTGGGCTTCTTCTTGGACGGTCGACTATTGGAGGGACCAGCAGAGTCTTCTGCAAACGTCACCTTGTTTGGAGTTTTGGTCGGCTTTTCTTTGGGCTTTCCCTTTCTATTGTGCTGCGTTGTCGGGGACGTTTCCATCTCCGACGCCTCCGCATCCTCCACATGCTGCGGTTTCCGGCGTTCAGAGCTTTTCTTCGGACCCTCGGCGGAACGGTCAGGTTGTTTGCCTCGCGACTTCGCCGAAAGAATTTTCTTCGTCTCCGCTAGTTGGGGAGCTGACGGAAGTTCAGGAAGTTCATCCAAGATCATCTCTTCATCGTCCCCGCTTCGGTTTTTCATAGGACTGACCGATGGAGGGACTACCACCCTCGAGGACTTACGCCTTGGGTTGCTGGGGGTACCATCCATATCTTCGAGTAGGCTCTCGACTTCTTTAGCGCTGGCTTCAGTGCCCACCGGCGGTCGTCCATCCCGATCTTCATCCTCTTCGCTTGAGAGAGCATCCGGACTAACGTCCAGTGATCTTTCCGCGAGCATGGGCGCAAAATCGACGTTCGGTGGAAAGTCGATGTACTTGGACAAAGCGGGTGTGATGGCCTTCCAGCCAGCGAAGCAATCTTCTAACCACATGTGGTTCACGACCGGGATTTCCCAAGCCATGGCTCTCTGGGTTTTCTCGCCTCCCATGCTACAAATTGTCAAGCAGAAGGTCAGCATGGTGGTTCAAAATGATAGAGAAGAGAATTCACTGAGCAGCAATGATAACAGTATTCTGGCCCGACATACCGGGAGAGAACTTCCAACCCAGAAGGTTGATGAGGCGCTTCAGGTACTCCCGAGCAGGCCCCGTATAGTTCGTGACCGTGATTAGGTGTTGAGTGTCGTGAAGCGGGGGAGTCTTTCGCACTGGATAATGTGGAAGCTGGTCCAATGGACTCGAGACAGTGCCGGTGGCGTGAACAAATAATAGCCAGTTCAGAGTACCAATGGTCTTGGTTTGGTTAAAAGCCTGGGGGAATTCAGAGGTCGCTAGTCAGATATATATCATCGAAACTTACTGTGATAAATGCTTCTCCTGCTCTCCACCTCGTGATGAACACATCGCAGTCGACCACTCCTTCGTTCTCCTCGTCTTCGTCATCGATTTCGACGATCAGTCCCCCTGCCTGCTCTACAGCTGCCTCAACGACTTGTCGTCTTTGCTTGTCCAGACCCAAAGTTAAACTGAGCAGAATTTTGCGTCCATTCCATATATTCCCCAGAGGTGCCGCCGGCCCTGGGAATGGTGTAACCTTCTCTGAATTCCAGACCGCTGTCTTTAAAAACATATGCTTCACGGTGCTGAGTTTACGTGTTGTCGCTCTTTCGCTTTGGAGTTCTTCTAAGGACGACATGGGATGCAGAACTTTGGGATCCGGCCACTCGTAAGCAATTGTAGGAAGCTTTCCTGAACCTATTCCGGCCATAAGCAAGGGTTGGAAGACGTATAGGAAAGTTGAAACCTATCCGAAACGCGTCGTCGAACCAATGTGGAAGAAGCACTTTCATAAGATGCGTATGGTCTCCCGAATTTTTTCTAAGTTCCATGGCAGCAGCGTATCTGTCTGAGTCGGGATTGGTGGCAAAGAGGTGGGTGACATCCTTGCTCAAGCCGTGTCGCCACTGGCCACCGAGACTAGTAATGCCGGCCTCGATCATTGTCTGGTCGGCGACGGATATCTGCCATGTTGCCGATCAGCCTCGAAAGAGAAACAAAGAAACAATAAGACTCACTCCAGAGGCGCAACCTACTATACCAGAGAAAATCTTGCCAGGGTCCACGGAATAAAACTCGGATCTGAGATAGAATCAAACGACTGGACATTGGGCTGATTGAGGGGGGCCTACTGTGGTATTGACCCCAGAACCATCGCACGGTCCACCCAATAGTCCTGGACGTGAAGTCAGCGGTTTGCTTCATAGGGGATTCAGGATGGCACGAACAGATACGATCTCGACATTTTCGAGTTCTATTGGTGGATTAGGATTCGAGTTGGTGATATAGTGTGTGGCAGAGGATATAGTGTTTGCTCGTCGGGCACCATTACCCTCAAGTGCCTTAGCGAGCTGTAGGTGGATAAGATGAAGTGTTGGGTGGGTTGAATTGATTGGCTGGACTTGCCTCAGCTTGACGCCTTGGTGGCAGTGTTTCCGAGAGAAAGAACCTGATTCTTTCAAATAAGTCGTTCATCGTGTAAGTTCGTGAAAGAGAACATGTGGGCGCGTGCCTCACAGCTTGTTTGTTTGTGTTTCTGACGCGTTTGACAGCGCACAGCCACATTTCCCACTCGCGTATCACCCCGACCATGCAATCCGATTTTGGCAGCCATTTGCCTCTTGAACTCGCCCAGACTCTCAATGAAGCCTACTTCCTTCATTTACTCGCTTTCGACCCCGACGTTGTGGTCCCCGCTGGCAAATCGTTGCTCTCCATGATGACTAACAGTCGAAGCACGCCCGACACTGCTAGTGTTCTTCGAATCTGTCTGAATCCACGCGCCATCTTACCATTTCATCGTAGACAACAGAGCCAGCCGCTCAACAATTGCGCGAACGGGTAGAGAATGCATTTCATAATGCGTTCTGGAAACAAGCGCTCGAGGCTTTGCAATCGGACACCCCTTCCGTTCAGATCGACCGCTTAAAGGGCTTGCTTTCCGATGGTTCGCCGTACAATTATCTCGCTCTCCAATCTGACTGTCTTGCTAGTCAGAGAAGCTGTACTTCCTCTCTTTCCCAAAGAGCACTCGATCATCGAAACACTATCTGCACCATTACCTCCCACTTCGTCGCCCCTCCTCTCAACCGTATCTCTACTCAAAGAAACCCTCGTTGCTCTGCGGCAACGCGCGGCCCCTATCAGAGACCCGACCATAGATGGGCTGTTGATGGCCCTCGACAATCCATCCTCCCAGGTCCCACAACTTGTCCTCGACACAATCAGGTCCATCCTACTGCTTTCAGAGACAATGAAGGGAGACCTCAATCAATTCGTTCTCGGTTCCTTCACAGAAACTCAGCTTAGGGATGTCGTTACTCGACAGGCCAAACAGCGGGGGAAGGAACTGGTCCTGGCTATATGGAAAGATGATGAGCAGGACGGATCGGAGCGCGTTCAAACCCTCTGGCATACCTGGGTCGATGAGTCGGAAACAGAAGCGTCGCTTGAGCCCAGGGATAAATGGATCAATCGTCTGGTTCACTCCCTGGGCTCAACCCAACCCGTTTCCTGCCTTATCCCCGGTGCACCTCAAGACCCCGCCCGTGCCGATAATCAGCTGCCGCCTCACTTCTTCTTCATGACGCCGCGGCTATTATACGCGCAGAACTACCTCCAAGCTTTGGTCGTAGCGGCTGCTCTACGTTCTCTGACAAGACTACCACTTCCGTCGCTCGATACGCCAGGCGGCAACGATTTCATGATGCGCATCTGGGCACTCCTGAAGGCCGAAATCGACGATGAAGTGCCCTCCGCCTCAGGCACCAAGATACTCAATCTTGCGGACGAAGTACTGCGCGCACGGCGGTTGCATTCCGTCTGCGACGAAGAGGAAGAGGCCCAGCTGCGAGCCGCAGTAGATCGCACATTACGATACAGTGATCCAGTGTTCTTGCTCTTACAAAAGCGGTTGCTTGAGGGGATCGCTCGTCAACTGTGCCAACCAAAGCGATCTAGTGAAGTACCGGAACGACTCCGAACCGGCCGACAAGCCCTAGACACTTCACAGCGCGCAGAGACTTCGGGAGGATTATACCTCATGGGAGTCATCAAAGGCTTCGAGGAACCGGTATTGAGACGGGGAATTGAAGAGATTACAGAGAAGCTGAGTCGGTATATTGATTGGGTGGAGGATGTCTGGCATGTATCCTAATCTAATGGCATCCAAATGTATTGATACAGGGAAAATTTGTGCTATAATCTCAATCACTGGAATACTTGGACGAGCAGACTTTGCATATCCCCGTCGCGGATGGCCTAAATCATGGTCAGCATAGGTCGATTGCCAACACAAGCACTGACCTCGTATATTGTAGAAATATTTTGCCCAATGGTCACGTCGTCGACCCCCAATCCATTAACAAACAGATTATAATTTTCAGCACCGTGCATCTTGATGCCCAGCGTCAGACGGATGAAGTCGTACACCGGCCTCGTCTTCCCCAGGTATGCGCTCGCAGGAGAAGGCCCCCGTTGACCAGACAAGAACTCCCCACGGAGTTGATTGAGGAGACTCGTTCCCTGTAGCATTATTTTCGCTTGGAAAGCAGATATCGTCGACAATGCGGGCGTCTGCGCGGTCGTCAACTCCAGACCGGTGAAGAAGCCGAGTAGCATGCTCGATGTGGAGGAGGCAACCTCGCGCATCTGATCTGCAGCGTCCATTGTGCTCGTGCGTTCTAAGGAGGCTTTCATGACGTTGAATACCGCGTTTGCGGTCTTGAGATCTCTGAAAACATCTCCGAAAGACGCGACTAGTTCTTGATGCGCGATCTGACAGAGGCTCTTCACAAATTCCTCGTACATTGCTCGAATATCGAGCGCTTCGAGACCCAATTAGCTCCAATGGGCAAGCTGTATCGATGTAGAACCGACCTTGACAAAGGACGTAAAGATACGACGCGGTTAGCATCGCGAGAACGTCGAGAGAATTAATCGTCGCGCGAGCGGATATCAAGGCCAGGGAGCTGATGCCAGGTAAGCTTCGCAACATTCGAGAAACAGTACCACTCACTTAACAGCCTGATTATGCATCTCGGCAGACTGTATATGCGTACTGACTGGATTAGCGAGATAACCCAATTCCGAAACATATGCCGCGGTCGCAATGTCGACGCCTTTGCCGAAGTAATTCAGCGACGGTTCGCTCGCCGCTAATGACGGAGGTAGACCCCGATTCATGGCTGGATTCAGGAGCTCGGTTCCTTGAGCAAACAAGAGTTTTCCGATGTGATGTAAAGCGATGCGCGTTTTTTCCATGGCGTTGCTTACACTCATCGCCTGAAAATTCCCCCCTACAAATTCAAATGAGATACATACGACACCTGTAGACTGGACATACCGTGGTGAATCTCACCCGTCTCGCCATCTACCAGAGGATTGTCCGTGGCTGTGAAAGTTTGATTAAGATTAACGAACACCATAGAGGGAGATAAGTTTACTCGAATTGCATTCTTGTGTAACAGTATCAAGGGCGGATAGAATGTCCTCAATTTGAGGGCCCAAGAACTGAGGGGCTGTACGCAGAGGATAACGATCCTGACGCAATGAGTGCTTATCTTCTTCTAAGCTGACTTCCTCCTCAACTGTGGCGGCAAATTTAGTGCCTTCGAGTAAATTCCAGATGTTTTCGGCGCATTCGACCTGAGGGTACCTCATCAATCAAAGACGAAACCATTTGAACTGGAAACTCACCTGTCCCGGATGGGGACGAGCTGTTGCGTGAATGAAATGCGCAAACGAACCACGACTTCCAACGAGAGCTTCTGTGCCCATTGATGTGCATACTTGAGCCAGCAGAGTCAATTGAACTGCTTCATTCAATGCGAGAGCTGCTACACTCGCAGAAAACGCAGTTCCGTTCAAAATTCCTGAAGCATGGTAATTAGCGACCGAAGGATCGCAGAATGAGTCGAGCGGTACCAAGGTGCTCTTTGGATGCCAGAGATATCGGTTTAATGTCATGAGCAGCCAGAGCAGTAACGGAAGGCACCATTTTCCGGGCCCCGAAGGCCGGCGGGCCCTGAAAAGCGCGGATAGAGGGATTCCCGACTGGTGTAATTCCATTGTGAGCAGAAAAATGCAAACGATAAAAGGACCTTACCTAGCAATCCTGCTACATACGATAGAGGCGAGAGATCTGATTCCACATAAATCACATGGAACTGACGAACGAAGGATATACAGACCTCCTGAAGCGCTGATAGAGCCACGCATCGGCACAGCAGGGACGACATTGGCGCGCAGAATTTCGTTAATGGTTTCAATGAGCTCCCAACTGCATTTTCATCTCCTTAGTATTGAGTTGCGACATGAAGATAGGCAATTACCGGACTCCGCTGTGCCCTCGAATGAGCGAGTTCATGCGAACCAGAATCGCACCTCGGACCCACGCCTCGGGCATCGTCTTTGAGCTTCCGGGATCTAAGAGAGGGAGAATGCGTGGAGGCTCTTGAGATGAGGGGAGGACACCTGGACATATACTCAGCTGCGAGAGCTGATTCCGTGCTGGACTCGAACTCACCTGCATGTTGGTGTTGAAGAAGAGCGTGTCCTAACAGTATGGGCTTATCCGTGCGAGTGTCAGCTACAGTGAGAAGAAAATTTAGCGATAACAGAGGTAGTCATCGGAGTACCATACCACTACCACCGAAACCTGTTGATAGTCCGTACACACTGGTACCCTTCGCCACTTTGTCCGTGATCACGGCTCGACTTTTTTCAACACGTTCCTGCAGGAAAAATCAGTCGGCGAAGCTTTGAGGATTTCAGTGGCAACAGACCTTGATAGAATTGTCGGTGGAAAGTTGTACGTCGACATCGATATGCCGAGCAGCTGCAGCAACGGCGGCGATGGATAAAGTCTGTCCGTTAACCTCAATGGCTTGCTTGTCGTTTCTTTCGCAAGTGTCAGAGACGGAAGAAAATGCAGTTTGAACGGCGTACATATATCGTTCGAGTTCCCGCTGACCATCGAGGAATTTGGAGCGCAGGGTTGGGAAATGAGAGGACCACTTCGACGAATGGTTGTCGGGAGCCTTGTCTTCGACAGTGCCGTTGAAACCGTTTGCAGGAACGGTTGTCCTTGGGGCAAGATTTTGGGTGCTATCGTTTACTACCATAGTGTGAATTTGTGAAGGGATATCTGAGAGGTCAACTCGTTAAATAAGCTGGCCGGGCAAGATCCGTATTGTCGCGTCATAAAAGTTGAAATGCGAGAAATCTGATGTGGAATGGATGGCTATACGAGCGGCTTAGGCAAAGTATGCCTTGCATCCTCCCTTCTGCAGCAGAGCGATTGCTTTTAGCTTTTAGTGTTATATGCGGTTCAAGCATTGCAAAAAATCGACTTTAGGAGACCTAGAGCCTTTTTTTCGAGGTGAATTGTGTCCAGATTCGATTCCAGGTCGGAGTGGGTCCCGCTAATAGCATCACCCAAGATCCTTCCGAGTTGACGCTGTGATGGAAGAAATGTCGTATTTCAAAGGTTTTGGGGTACCAATAGGGTTCAAATTCGCACTGAGGCCATGTTGAGATAGAAGATACGCTGGGAGTGTGAGATCCGCGCACGGGTGCGCGTTTTTCGTCGAAATTTCCTGGGTGAACCGTTGCTAACTTGGGTCTCAGACGCTGAATCGGTGGGGGCCACCAGACTCAGCCTATGACGTGATTTCAATTCCTGGTGTAGAATCACACGACGAGCTGTGACGCTACAGTCCGTGGTGGACTGTACAGTGAGTTTGAAAACTGAGCGATCATTGCAAGGAGAAAAAGTAGGTTCCCATATAAGGCAAGACTGAAACTTCAAAGTCTGGCCGCGGCAAAGACGTTGGCAAGCAACACCTTACAACGTGCTTTGGAACAAATCATTCAGTTGAACTCTGTTGAACTGCAGGCGTAACATGCCTCCTCGCCGTGATAACGAATATATGGATGTTGACTCGGATTCCGACGTCTCTGTTGGTGGGCGAAAAGGCAAAGGAAAGGCAACTGCCGGCGACAAACGCAAGAAGGACAAAGGAAAAGGCAAGGCAACCGATGTGAGTCGCGGTATTCACGTTCCCCAAGCGCGATAATCGTACAGTAGTAGGGTGCTTATACATGGGAAGCATCGTATACCCGCTCTTGGGATACTGTGCAAGAGGATGAAGCTGGCAGCCTTCAAGGGGCGGTCGAGGACTGGATGACTAGAGGGCGTCGTAGGAGGTCTATCTTCCTTCTTTTGTTCTCGACGAGCAAATTGGACAATTTCTGCAGATTGTTAGCTCCCGCTGCTCCTGTCCGGCGTACTATCATCCGACACCTTGTTCTTTTACTGGACCTTTCGGCATCGATGCTTGACCGGGATATGCGTCCAACTCGATTTGACTTGACGCTGCAATATGCTCGTGAATTCATCGTTGAGTGGTTTGACCAGAATCCTCTTGGTCAAATTGGCGTTGTGGGCATGCGTGCTGGTATTGGAGAGCGAGTTGGAGAGATGTCCGGTGGGGTTTTGAGATAGCATATTTCATGCTGGCTAAGTAGCGCACAGGTAACCCACAGGACGTTCTGAAAGCTATAGCTGATAGGCTGAAACTCGAGCCGGCTGGTGAGCCAAGTCTTCAAAATTCGATCGAACTTGCAAGAGGCAGTATGAAGTATGGATGATCCTTATTCAACCAGTCTAGCCGTTTTCTCATTTTGTTCCTAGCCATCTTCCGACCCACTCTTCGCGCGAAATCCTCATAATATTTGGTTCACTGACCACATGTGACCCGGGGAACATTCACGAAACGCTTGACGCCTGCGTGGCAAATAAAATAAGAATATCAGTCGTTGCTCTAGCTGCGGAAATGAAAATCTGCCGAGAGCTTTGCGACAAAACTGGTGGTAATTGCTGTTTATTCATCTCAATCTGCTGGTCAAACGCTACTCAGGTCAATTCGGCGTAGCCTTGAATGAAGGACATTTCAAGGATCTTTTGTTTGAGCTGATCCCTCCGCCAGCTCAAAAAGCGCTCACCAGAGCTGCCGGGGCTGGTGCAACAAATCCCGCAGCTGATCTCATGATGATGGGATTCCCGACCCGACTTCCCGATTCTTCGCCGCCAAGTCTTTGTGTGTGTCATTCAGAACTGCGAAGTGAAGGTTTTCTTTGTCCTCGCTGCCTTGCCAAAGTGTGCGATGTGCCAACAGACTGCGACGTTTGCGACTTGATGATTGTCAGCTCTCCTCATCTGGCACGCAGTTATCATCACCTATTCCCTGTCAAACCGTATACCGCTATGTGAGTTGTCTTTTGTGCTATATGGCCCGTTAACAACCCTAGCAGAATGAGTATGGACGACGCGTCAGAATCTATTGGCTGCCACGGTTGTGCTCGAGCGTTTCCTACAGCTGCTTTAACGGGGGTGAGCGAAGGCATTAGCGCCATTGGACGATATCGATGCCCGGAATGCCAGGGCGAATTTTGTTCAGACTGCGATGTTTTTGTGCATGATGTGACCCACGTATGCCCTGGATGTGGTAAATAGACCAGAAATATATTATCGCAGTTTGGCGTTGGCGGTTGGTTGGCGGTAAGCGCTTAAGTCGCTAAGCGTGAGAAGAACGCGCTTTGCACGTGCGGGTGATGGCTAATGTGTATTGTCCTTCTTTGACTCCGACTACTACAATGCCTCCCAAAAAGTCAGGCGTAGTGTCTGCAAGCATCACAGACTTCTTTCCTCGTACACGCGTCTCTGCTGCGCGTAATCCCCCTTCGAGCTCACAGACCTCTGCTTCTGGTCAGAAAAAACTAATCCCGCCGCGTCCAGATCAGGAGGTCATCTCTGTCTCATCTGCATCCCACATAACCGTGTCCAGCGGGACCAGGTCCATTATTACTGTCTCCGACACGTCCACCAGACAAAACGCCGGCGCGTCTCTTGATCCTATGGAGAGCATCTCTTCGCGGGGCGTAGCGCGTCGATATCACGTCGCACCTCCCAAATCCTCCCCAGCGAAGCAGTCCACAAAACATTCAATATCCACCGCGTCGAAATCTTCTTTCAAGCGAAAAGCCAAGGCGGATTCGGACTCTGAAATTGAGCCCATCGACGCTGTCATTCACATTCCAAGATCACCGGCGCGTACGCGCGCGTCAGCCACACCTGCTTCTGCCTCTACGAAACAGACAACTCTCTCGGACAAAGAGAATCTCACCCATCAATCTGTCCACACCCCTCCCGCGCGCAAGAAGGCGCGCATTTCCTCTCCAGAGCGACGTCTGCAGTCCGTGGAACCTCCTATTGCCGCGTCTGATCCTGGAGAGCTCGTTACTGTGCCCAGCAGCCAGTCGGATGAGCAAGAAGAGCTGGTTCTTCACCGTCCTGCCTCTCGTGACCCTGTGGCAGTCATGGAAGAGGTGAATCGATGGCGCAACGATGCTAGCTCTCCTATTTCCTTACCCATGTCCGAGCCTGAGGACAATATGGATGTGGACGTCTCTCCGGTCACAGACGTAGCCCCCGATGAGGTTCCAGCTCTGGTCTACACCCCAGAGTCGTCCCCAGAGCCACAGGAACAACCGTTTCTATTGACACCACAACAATCTCGTGTTGCACCTCTTCCTGCCACTCCCGTGGCGCTGACGGAAGCATCCAAGACTGCTCAAATCATTGCCGATATCAAAGCCAGGGCATACGCGGAGGCCATGTCAAGCCCGGAGGATAGCCCAGTCGGAGAGCTCAAACAGCTGGAAGACAGTGACGACGAAGACATGTTCACGAAGTAAGTATTCGGGCAACTGTTGAACTGCATCTCATGTCCTGCCAGCCTTACTCTCAACAACGTGGTACCCAAAACCACGGTCAATCCCGCACCACCTACTGCGCGGTACAGCTTACGGGATCGTGGCGCATCTGGTGCCGCATCTTCATCCCGGGCATCGACATCCCGCAAATCTCCATCGCCTCTATATCGGGTTCCACCACCAAAGAAAAAAGCCTCCTCCGATCCACTCGGAGCGCTCCTGAGGGAGAAAAAACGCGCGGACAAGGGAGGGAAAGGAGCTGACGCTTTCCGTAAGGCTGAGGACAGGATGCGCGCGGGGACACCGTTGACGGACCAAAGCGACAATGAAGATTTCGGGGATTGGGATAATGAAGATGCAGCCATGGCAGCTGTCAAGGGACAAAGCCATTCATGGGGAAGTTCAAGCCCTGCTCCAGACACCAGTGATAGCGAGGTCTCCTTGAATGACGAGGATCGGCTTCGACTATTGGGTGAGAAGCAGGGCAAAGCGGTTGTTCGCATTCTCGATAGCGATCGCCAAAAGCGAGAAGCGGCGAAAGGCAAGTCGAAGATTTGGGGTGTGCCGCTATGGGAGGTCGATACCCATGCAATGGATATCGACGCGACCGTTTCTTCAATTCCGGAAAACATTTCCAGCCATCCCGTGCTTGCGGTTCTCAAATCGAAAATCGACAGTGGCGGTGAGTGCTTCGTCTTTCTCGATACGACTCTGTGTTGAGTTTCAATGTAGATCTCTCTCAAGCTGCCACTTTGCTTAACTCTGGGCTCATCGCGAGCTTGAATTTGGTCGAGCACCAGGAGACCATTGCGTACCTCTGTGATCTTGGTATGTTTTATGTATTCCTCGTTTATCGTCGTCATGTTTAACTCCTTCAAGCTCTGTCGCCTCATGCCCATGATTTGTCGACTGCTGCGTTCCACTCGCTGTTACGTCTTTGGACCTGCCGCTCACAAGGCGTCCGACCTGCTCTCCCCTTTCACGCTCTGTGTTCGGCACTGGTACGCCTCGGCGCAGATCCAGGTGTTTTGAACGCAATGGGATGGAAAGCCCCATCAGGCGCGCGTGCGGAGCCATGTCAGCCATCCACACGGCAGCAAGTTTTGTATCGCTTGGTTCGGCTCGTGACCGTGTCGACAGAGTTAGTCATTCACGTTTTCGACCATCGTCAACACACTGATCTCTCTCAACTAGCTCAATTTGCCCTGCGCGGTTCGAGATCCCTGACTTTGTGATGGCACTTCTCGTGATCGGGATGGATCCTTCCACCTCGTCGAACCTGCAAAGAGAGATCATGGTCGCGGTCGACTTGCTCTGTCAATCGACTGCTCCATTTTCTCATCTTTGCCCTGAAATCGTAATGCTTTGTGTGTTTGTGGTGATTCGTACTGACAATATTCCAGGAGGCTGCAGTTTGCAACAAACTCGTCCAATATCTTGCAGACCTACAGCCGATCAATAAAGCGCATCTATTCTCTCTCCTGCACGGGGGCTCGGGCCGTACCTCTCGTATCGCACGCTGGGTAGCCCATGCTGTGATCGCCAATTCAGCCGAAATCTCGGTGGTATGGTTTTATGGTTCGCTCAAAATTCCGGGACTGACTAAGTTTGCAGGATCAATACGGAGACCTTCCGCCTCTTGAGGCAATTCAAACTGCACTGCGCCGGACACCCGCTCAAAACGAGTTGTTTACATTGAACGATGACACGGACTACGACGACTTGGCGTTCCACATCCAGATCCTTGCCGTCGCTGTCACGAACATCCCAGGTTACGCTCAAGAGGATGCGGAGCAGCTTCCGGTCATGCCATCGGCGAGCCCTAGCAAGAACTCGGTCGAAAAGGTCACCAAATTAATGCAAGTGCGGAATGCCATCGAAGAACTCCATGGTCGCATAGGTTTGTGAAGTGCATTATGCTTGTTGCCAGGGAGCTGACCTGTCGCATATCGCAGTCGACACTCGCGCTGCTCATTTGGATCGTTCGCGGGCGAAGGCGGCGTTGAAGCAACTTTCGATGAGAATATTTTATCAACAAGTTGCGCTCAAGTCGCGCCGCGCGACGAAGGCACCGCGGCCGATTCAACAATATTTTGCCTCTAATCAAAAACCCCGGATCGCAAATTCATCACAGTAGAAGGATGGAAGGACGGACGGTTGAAAACACGGCAACTTCTTGGCATGTTCTACTTTAGACAGTACATATACACATCCTATTCCACTTACTTACACCGCTGTCATAGTCTTTAGTTGTACACATTATTCTTGGAATACGTAGTCACTGGCGCCCCTCAGTTCAAATCTAGCTCTATATCCCATGGTGGTGAATATCGTCCAGCATCTGTGGTGACGGGCGTGTTCTGCGGCGCGGGGGTTGAGTCGCGTTCGATGTCGTCCCAAGGGGGACTCGGTGGGTGTGCAGACTGATCATGAGTTACCGACTGTTCTCTTGCTTTTCCTTTGTCTTTAGCTTGAGACATGAGCATATCAAGAGTATTTGTGGCATTGTTGCGTATTGGTTTCTCGAATGCGTTTTTGATGTTCTTAACTTTGACTTGGCCAAACCCCGGGAGATTCTGCAGTTGGTCCGAAGTCGCTCGGGATATATTCGCAAAGCTCTGTCGAGAAGAAGTAATCTCAATGCATGGCTGGTCGGGATGAAAGGGGAATGCACATACACCAAACGAAGTACGCAGGGTCTCAACATCTGTTTTAT
Source organism: Favolaschia claudopus (assembly GCA_037176885.1). Taxonomy (NCBI): domain Eukaryota; kingdom Fungi; phylum Basidiomycota; class Agaricomycetes; order Agaricales; family Mycenaceae; genus Favolaschia; species Favolaschia claudopus. The sequence goes on from JAWWNJ010000292.1 coordinate 50,371, forward strand.
TGACTTTGCTGATGCTCGTCAAGGTTGAGCGGAGGATGGAATCATAGTCCTTGTCGACCCGCTCCTTGATGAGGTCGGGTGGTTTGTGTTCGAATTGCTTGAAAGTGGCCAAGTAATGACCCGCTTCATCAACTCTGTTTTAAAGTGAGAGATGAGGCAAGGAGAGGGGAAAATATACACACGAGAAGGCCACCAGCACGGTGATATGATTTATGAGGCACATCTAATTACGATGAGTTGGATTGAGAGCATGCACTGTTGGCGCGTACTTTGGTGAGCTCACGGATTGGATCACGATGTTCAGTCTGTTTGCGTTGAATGACGGCTCTGGGTGAATCAGCGATAAAGCTCACCACATCCGACAAAACCAGCAAGATTCTCAAACTATAAGAAAGGCCCAGCTTCTCGATTCGGGTATGGATGTATTCAGGATGTAAACGATGGTATTTGAGACTACAGCACAGAATTTGAAAGTTCAGAGACGCTGTTTATACGCAGATGCAAGGTACCTAAGGAACAGAACGCCCGTCGTCCGTCCAACTTGGTAATCGCAGACAATGTCTCCAAATTCCTTGGGCACATTGCGAATGGCTTCGAGAACTGGGTTGCCTCGTTGAAGAGGGCTGACTACAATAGCACTTCCACCTCCGGTTGGTATTACGACTGGCGGAGCCTGAGCTGGTTGCGGGGGCATAACGAGGTGCTGGAGGTGCGAGTCCAGTCTCGATTCGGAAGTGACAAGTCGCGTGGTCGCGATTTCGGGTTTGATCGGATTTTCGGCAATTGGTAAGACTGTCAACGTCATTGGTCTGACCAACGCGTCTTTTGGCGGTGGACGTCGATGTTGTCCCGACTCGCTCGCCTTCGTGTCCCGTCGTCCAGGCGGTTCCTCTCCACCCAGTCCCTTCCACACACCTCTACCTCCACGCGATATGCTCTAGCAGCTGTCGGTACACTCGCCACCGTCGCATTCTTCGGCATTGGGAGAACAGAAGCCGACAATGGTCCTAATAAATTTAATGGTAAGTAGGCTCCTTCAATTACCGCGTCTCTACGCGTGTATCTTTTCTGCGGAAACCAACAAAGCTGCCAGCAGCACCCCCTCCCAATGCCGAAAACTTTGAGTCGTATCTCACAAGAAGGATGGAGGAAGAATCAAGACCCATACGCTCGTCAACATCACACTCCGACCAGGTTGGCAGATCACGCGAGTCAGTTCATCACGTTCCCGGTCCATCCGAACCCGAACGTGCGCCAGCAGCAGTCCAAAAAACCGTAGAAGAGGCGGAGGAGTCGACCCACGGCGATTCCGGAGAAGCTGCGTTCAACCCAGAAACGGGGGAAATTAATTGGGACTGCCCATGTCTCGGTGGAATGGCTCACGGGCCCTGTGGCCCCGAATTCCGCGAAGCCTTCTCATGTTTCGTGTATTCGGAAGACGAGCCTAAAGGCATCAATTGCGTCGAAAAATTCCAGGGCATGCAGTCGTGTTTCCGCGAGCATCCGGAAGTTTATGCCTCTGGTGTGTTGTCTTGTTTCCTTTGCTCTCAGCACCCGTTCATTCCCCGCTAGAAATTGCCGACGACGAGGAGGCCGCAGAAGCTGCCGAGAAAGAGCTCTCAGAAAACTCTCCCTCGCAATCCCCCAAAAATGAAGTACCTTCGCCAGAAGCACCCGAGACGGACGCCGCGCCCAGTGCGACTCCCTCCGCTTCCGAACCTTCCCCATCCGCATCGACCCCGACACCTTCCCAAGAAGAGCCATGAGAAGAGCGTAAAACTTAGACGGCATGCAGGTCTCTTGCACCCCCATCTCATTAAATTTACAACAGATTATAACATTAATAAAACAAGTTGAAAACAAAGCAGCATTGTACACCAAAGCAAGCGGTAAATACACATATCAAGCACCAAGCACCACTCTAATCTTCGTTCGCTCGCTTGAACCTCTTTTCGATAACGCCTTCCCCCACGATATACCCATTCGTGGAAAACAATTTCGACCGCAGGAACGGCGTGATGTCGAATATATCGTGGTCTTTGGCCTTGAATGACAATGAGGACGAGTTGAACACGAACAAGGGCGACCTACCCTTCCTTCCAGCTCTGTTATCTTCACTGTAACCAATTCCGGCTGCTCATGACGTTGCAGTTGGTGAAGCCTGGCTTTATCCTTGACCAAGCCCCCAAGCAAGAACGCCAACAGCTCTTCGTGATCTTTACTTTGCGTAAGGTATTTGCGGAAACCCTTAGAAAAGAATGTCAATAGTTTCACAAAAGGTTTTTGTTGACGCGACTCACTCTTTGCAATGTTTTCTTGATACTCATTTTCTGTGCATTAACGAAGCTGCCTACCGCAACTTCGATTGCCACATCAATATCGTCGGCGCGCACATATTCGCGAAGCGCCATCTTGGCGCTCGCCTCGGCCATCCGAATCATACTTTCGAGATGACGGACAGTGATAGGGAACGAGCCTGTTGCTAACGATTCCCGCCGCAAGTCCGCGAACAAGTCTGCCAGTTTGTTTTGATCTAGCGCGTGTAGCTTGGGCTGGACCTTTTCTCGCGCGTACATGATGTACTTGCGCAGAATATGTTGAGGAATGATCTGTTGGTATGTGAGTTAATCTCCAATGAATGCAGGTAGAACGTACATCGGCGTCTAACGTCGTGCCAACATCCATCTCATCCTGCTCTTCCTCAAAGTTGGGATGGCTGCGAAGGTGGCTCCCGACGACGAATCTTGCGAGCAGTTCATCCGTAACTGGATCGACATTATCCTTCACGACACAAAGCACATCGAAACGCGACAAAATGGGCTCTGTTAGCTCGACATTTTGCTGGAAGGGTATCGTGGGATTATATCGTCCACGGATAGGATTGGCGGCTGCGATGACCGCGCACCGTGCTTGAAGTGTCGTAACGATCCCAGCCTTCGATATAGAGATGGTTTGCTGCTCCATAGCTTCGTGTATCGATGTACGGTCGGCGTCGTTCATCTTGTCAAACTCGTCGATGAGACAAGTGCCCTTGTCGGCGAGCACGAGTGCTCCGCCTTCAAGCGTCCATTCGCGAGTTACAGGGTCCTTGCGGACACTGGCAGTCAAACCGACCGCCGACGCACCCTGCCCAGTGGCGAACACAGATCTGTGAGCCGTCTTCTCGGCATATTTGAGGAACTGGGACTTGGCCGTTCCAGGATCGCCCAAAAGGAGAATATTGATGTCCCCGCGAATACGATGCTTGTGGTCGTCCTTCACCACACCGCCAAACAGCGAGAGCGCAATGGCAGTCTTGATATCCTCGTGGCCGTATATTGAAGGAGCGATAGATTTAATGATGCGTTTGCGGATGCGCTCGTCACGAGCGAGAGCACGCATCTCCTTCTCATCCTCTTCGGTGAGCCGGAAAGCAGCAAATAAGTCCTCTTTCTTGTTGACATGATTTGCCTCGATGACCGTGGAAAACACAGGGAAACCGTTCTTGGCATTGAGAGATGCATCAAAGTTGTTGCGGTAGATGCCCGTTATTTCCTGAACAATATCTCTGAGTACCGAGCGTAACAAAGAGACATAGACATACCACTTCCTCCCCTGGTTTTGCGCTATCGATGAGATCCCAAAGTAAAATGACTTCACGATGCCTTGGCAGTCGACCAGCCGGTACAGATCCCGGGGATTCCTGTAGAGTCATCTTTTGATAGTTTCGATATACGGTCTGAAACAGACATTCAGCAAACTAAAAAGATAGGGCGGTTCCGCGCAAACCTGCTCCTGGTTGACCGAGAACGGCCCTTTGCTCTCGCAATTACCGCAAAAACTAATTTTGACTTCGGTAGCTTCGCGTGTCGCATCTTGGTAAAAAGGCCCTAGCACAGCTCTACACTTTCCACAGTTGAATTTGACGAGTTTGAGCTGCGGGAAAACGCCGCTTCGACGGGTGACCACACCAGAAACGCGAACAAGGTTGTTAAGATGCGCGCGACGCAGATCGCGCAAGGTGGAAGCGGCAGGAAGATCGGAGATACGGACATGAATTTCTGAGTGAATGCGCTTGTACGCAGGAAAGTAGACCAGGATAGCATCTAGAGCCACTTCATCAAAGATTTCAAGCATAGGGGAGGGAGCGGTGGCGAGAAAGTATGCAAGAATGGGCTTTGATTCTGCGAGGTGTTTGTAAGATACCTCTAGAGACTCGGCGTTGTCTAAAAAAAAGGTTCAGGAGAAGTACATCTGAAAGAAGATTGAACATACTTTCACCGAGAACTCGGATACGTTCACCGTAAACAGAGTCACCTTTATCGTCAGTATATGTTGTCAAGAACAGCCGGAAGTGTTTAACGATGGACCGGCGGACAAGGTCGTTGGCGATCCATTCAACGATGGACTTGGCTTTGATGTCACTCAGCTGCTCCAGAGGTATTTCCTGCAGACTAAAGTGAGATCATAACAATGTGAACCAGGTGCAACACATACACCCTCAACACCCTCCATGTCATCAATATCGCGTCGCTCGTCGTACGGTCGGCGGGTGCGTTTGTTCATGCGGGAAATCATTTCTTCATCCTCGTCGCCGTCGTCCATGCCGTCGTCATCATCAACGAAGCCTTGGCCCCGAGCACGACGCTGTGCGCGCCTACCCGCCCCTTGCAGCCGGGCACGACGATCCATTTTCAAATCAGCAGCGCGCCGCGCTGCGATAGAAAGCTCTTCGAGGTCTTCGTCGTCGTTGATGTCGGCCTCCGAGTACTGGTCGAGAAGTTCGTTGGCACCATAATCCCTAGCACCATGTAAGTACAAAACTCGTGGGGCACGCTCAGACAAAAACGCGTACTTTTCATGACCATCGCCAAAAAGATCTATTCCTTCTCCGTCCTCGTCCTCGTCGTCATCAATAGTTTGAACCGCGTCGCGTTCGTCCATGCTATCATCTGTGTCCGAGAAAGGAGCCGGAGGCGAGGAGGGAGGAAGAGAGTCGCGTGGAGGAGGAGTAGCTTGCTGCGGCGGGGATGAGCCAGCGACGGGGGAAGAGGAGCGTTGGCGTTTCGCGCGACGGGGAGTCTGCTCAGACTGGGGAGGGTGAGTTGCACGCGTTTCACTCGTTCATTTCTGCGTACCATGTCCTTTGCGTCGGGGTTCCGGAAAAAGGGTGTTCGGTCACCGTCACACTCAATCGAGACGCGTCGCGTCACGCGTCCTGACAAAATTTGGGTTGAGTTGAATTCCACTGCGTTCTCCAGAGTCATTATCGAATATTCGATCCTCGTATTCTAGGCTTTCTACACTACTTTTACATGAATTCGTGTGGTCTCTCCCGAAGATACTGAGCCGGATCTATGAGTTTGGGGAAATTTTGAAGCGGTTCACTGGGCAAGGATCAACGTCTATAGGCTCAAGACGCAGCCCAAAAAAACGTAACGCACTCTCGGACCTGCCAAACATCTTCACTGCTTTTACCGAGTCGTCGTTTCGCCCACCAAATGGCCTTTCTTCGTATCCAGGCGTCTCGTCGTTCCTCCATACCCATCCACTTGAGGCTCAGACAAAATTTGTATTCAGCCCATTTCTCCGAGCAGTCTTCGCGAAGGTGGCCGTATCTATACATGGATTTTACCAGGTTGCGGACGGCTGGTACAAGAAATTCAAGGTATGTTGGCCCAAAGGAATGCAGATGGCGTACCATTGCAGGAGAGATATGTGTCAAGATGGTTGGTGCATGTGGGGATATCCTTTGGAGTAGGATAGACCCTACGCAGATACCACTCTTCCTGGTTTACCGCTGTCTTGAAGTCCGTTCTCAAGTCGTTGTCCATAGCGGATGGACGGTGGCGGTGCCGGCAACTCCGGTTTGTAGCCCGGGCCGGTCTCTGCCGGTCTACGTCAATCGCGTCTTCGAGTTCATCGAGCATGTCAAAGGTCAGAAAGTACTCGGGCCACTATGCGCCATGGAGACACCAACCCATGAAATCCATTTATCTGCTCTACGAACTCGTTACAGCTTTCATTCGAATCCCATATTGGGCTCTGCTTGCCCTGCCTCGGTATTCGGTTTTGTTCGACATCGCGCCTTGCAGCTCACGCTATTGACTTTAGCGGACTGCGACCTCGCAAATCATGGAGCTGGGCTCGAGCTATGAACGTGCAGCTCATTCGGTATCTAAGTAACCTTTCTTTGGTGTACAATAATGCAAACTCTTCCCATGACTGTCCCTAACTTATTCTCAGTGTCGGACCTATAAGGGTTTCACCCAGCTATCTCGCTCTCGTTCCTGGCATAGGATATCATGGAGTTTGGGTAGAACCACTTCCATCCGAACATATCCTAGGCAAACTCAAGATTTGGATTGCTGCGGCTGGGGTCACTGCCGTTAAACTTCCTGGTTATTGGTTGCACAAATCCGGCTCGACGATAGAGGGTGAAGCTCCCCTCATGCCTGGCGAGAAAATTGTCTACGCCTTGCACGGTGGCGCATATACTCGCATGTCCGCCCATCCAAGTGATCCTACCGCCGGTATAGCCCGCGGTCTCCTTGACCGAGTGGACACTGTCCACCGCACCTTCACAATCGAATACCGACTCTCCTCTACCAAGCCTTACCCGGAAGAGCATCCATTCCCAACCGCGCTCCTCGATGCGCTAACAGGATACAACTATCTTGTCAACACCCTGCACATCCCCGCAAGTGATATCATCGTCGAGGGAGACTCCGCCGGCGGCAATCTTGCACTAGCCCTCACTCGTTATCTTGTCGAGCACCCCATGGACGCACTGCCCCCTCCGGCATTGCTTCTCCTCCTCTCGCCCTGGTGCGACCTTGGAACTTCCCACTCAGGTCCCGGTTCCTCCTGGTACACGCGCCGCGACTCTGACTACATCGCCATCGACAATAATGGCTCCGCTGTTTACGCCATCGCTGCATTCACCGGTCCTTTTGGCCTCGGCGCAAGCGAGCTCAACTCTTACATCTCACCAGCGTCGGTGTATATTCAAGATATCAGCTTCGTTGGATTTCCCCCTACTTTCATCTCAGCAGGAGGGGCTGAGATTCTGCTCGATTCCATTCGAACTTTGCATGAAAAGATGGCAAAGGATACGAAGGTTAGATACTTGGAGGCGGAGGATGGCATCCACGACTTTTTGGTCTTCGACCGAGGTTGGCATGAGCCTGAACGGAGTGAAACACTGTCTGCCATAGCTCAGTGGGTAACGGAAGAAGCCTGTTGAAGCTCGGGTCGATTATCATTATAAAGCGGATAGCACACATATAGAACTCTAGAAGGCGTGAAGCATAACATTCATCTCGTCTCATCTCATCTCTTCTTGTCGTCATCAAGAGATTCGCTCGGTGTTCCATCGCGAGCGACAGCGGCTTCTGCGTTCCGTAGCCCTCCAGCCTCAAAGTCACGAAGCCAAAAGTAATTAGCAGGCAAAGCCACTAATAATGCGCCAACAATGTTCCCCAAGTACGATGCGATTAAGGATCTGCGGAAGTCTTGGGTTTAGTCGTCAGAAACAACGGATGGATAGGTGTACATACTTGCGAATATATTCGGCTACCGTCAACTTGAGAGACCTGTCAGTTAAGGAACGCGGTCAAAGAACAGAATGAAACTGACATCCGCGCCAAACATGATACCCAATGGGACTGAAAACATGTTTGCAACCACTGTAAACCAGTGGATTAGACTCAATACCACCAAGACCCACTCCCAGCAACATACCGTGATCGAATGAGCATGCAACGAAAATCCAGATGGGAATCCAAATTGCGTAGATCTGTTCAACGGTTACTCGGCGTGTGGCCATGTTAAATGTATATGGTTCTACCTTAGAAATGGTGTCTTTGGCACCGGCAGCTTGCTGTGCTGTGGTCAGACAATGGAAGGATGCGGAGACGTAAGGACCAACCCAAACTGCGACGCACACAAGCCAGTTGCACCCTATCCCTCGAAGGAATATTTGGTGCCATTCTGGCTCAGCGGCCTTTTTGCTAAAGACAAATGAATAACCAGACACACAATGAAAAGGAGGGCAGCCTTACAGGGCAAATGACTTCACGAAGGTCGCGTAGGGCTCTGCGGACATTACACCGCTGTCTGCACAACAAGTCGAGGAATCAGTTTTAAATATTCATTCAAACGGCGTTGTTCTGACATTTGACCAGGATGGCACCGAAGAAGAGGCTTCCGACTAGGTTTCCGAAGGTGACTAGATATTTTTAATCAATTACCCACAACTGAGAAGGGTAGATATATAATATTACCTATGATGAAGTTGATGGGAAGAGACCACCACGGAATAACTCGCTTCAAAACAGCCATGGGGAAGATCTAAGGGAAACTTCAGCGGCAGTGCATGAGGTCCGCGTTGATATTTACCATCATATTACTGGTGAGTAGCTCAAAGCCTTGCAAGACGATCCTATATGAAGAAATTCGACTATTAAACACATGAGCGCGAGCCAAGCAACAAGCACGCACATGACGAGTCCCACGGGGAACACAAACCCTCCCAGAATTTTTACAAGCCCAGGATTGCTCAGAGTGAGAGCAGGCGATCCGCCAGAGATGACCTCGGATAGCAGGCCACCGAAAGAAAGCATGACCCCGGCGATGACCTGTGAGGGGGGATAATTATACGTTTTTGGACATCAAGGGGTTGATTTGACTGACAGCCTTGAAGAAGACATAGTCATAGCGGTCATTATGCTTGGCGACGCCTGCTTTGAGGAAATACGCAGCGACTTCAGTGGGCCTCAGTGTGCTCGGGTCCATGGTGTATCGTGGGAACAATATCTCGTTCCCCCACCGTTTTAAAGCATGCGGGAAATGCGGAGTGCCTTGCGGTTAGTCGAAAGTTCGTATTCGTCCAGCCAATCGTAACCTGAACTGTCCACAACGCCCGGTGACTCCAGTGGGAGCGGCCGACCTAAAAATGTACATGCCCAATACCATTTGAGTAATATGTTGCTGGGTGGTCGTTCAAGAATCGGAAGCCCTGCGGCTTACCTGGTTCCCGTGTCGATGCCGTAGGTGCATTTAACGACACCCACAACCGCCCACAACCACGCCAAGTCCAACACAAATTAAAGGAGCTTTCAACGTCAATTAGGTGTTGACCCATATGGGGATATGAGCAATATCGCATCATCTCACCGGCTCGTGCAAAGCCGACGAGCCACAGGTTAACCTAGGCCTAGTTAGCCATAGCGCGACGAGACGTGTATCATTAGGTTTCGGTACTCGATACTGGAGACATTACAACCGGGCATAGCGTAAGAAAAAGTACAGGCGCAGTCTTTTTATTTTTACGATCAAAGGAGACGTACACTGGCAGAAGAACGGAATAAAAGAAGATTCGCGGATCTGAGATTTGCAAACAAACAGAATAGAGATGAAGTTAGCGGCAAAGTATTCAAATAAAGCATAAGTCATATCTGCAGGATGGCGGTTGCTGGAGGTGGGCGTTGCCCATCTCTCATTTTTTGCCTGGTTTCTTACCAACCAAGGACGTCGATGCTATACTCTGAGTGAGCGAGTACACTTGGTCGTCGACGTCGCGCAACCGGCGCGGCCGCTCGTTGTATCGAATCGAACGATCGCGCTGTTCATCGCCTTGCGGCTGCCGTCGGTGTAGACTCGGCTGCAACCCGCTCATCATTCCGGGAACATAAAGAGGTCCGCGATTGTATGAGCTCCGCTCTTTCCTTCGAAGATGCGTCGGGGCGGGGAAAGGCTCGGGCAGCCCTTGTTCAGGTCCATCCGAGTAGAATATTTTGGGCTGCCAAGCCAGGCGTTCGTCCATAATGCACCTGTACAAGCATACGTTCGAATGAATGTTCGATACGTGTCCGATGAACGTACGAGTTTTTGAATTTTTCCACCAACGCCTCTTTCCCTCTGGAGCAGACATCAGTGCAGTCACAAAAGAATAAAATCCGGGACGAACTGATAATTGGCGTAGCTCATTTGTAGGACCTTCTCGCTCGAAAACATATTCCTGCAGCAATTAGTTGAGAACGCGCACACACCACGTATAGAACGACGACGAACCATTTCTCTCCGAGCTTTGCTTTGGCGAAGTGCAACAAATCTTGCACAGAAATGAAGTTCACGAATGCGTATCCAACATTACAGCCTAAAAGGCGGATTGGTCGAAAACAAAGCTGAGGAAAATAATGACGAACCATTTTGGAAATCCATCCTCAAGTAGAGGAAGTCGATCTTCCGAGGGCACACATTGCCTATGTACGCCATCAGATCCTTGTCGCTCATCTTATTGGGTATATTCTTGATCATGACCGTCGTCCGCGTATCTTGGCCGTCCTCAATGCGAGCCAGGTTCAGCTGGTTGCGCTCAGCGGAGTTGTTGACCGGCTGGGCAGAAGAAGGAACAACAGCCCGCGATGACGACGCAATGCTGGACGAGGACGGAGCACCGGGAAAGTGAACGGTATGAATCAACGGAGGATGCTGAGGCGGCTTGAACAGCGGACTGTCGGGGGACAGAGGCGGTGGAGGGTACTGGAAAAAAGCTGTGTGCTGGGGACTGGGTGCTGGAGAACCTTGCCAGTACTCGCTCACAGGAGATGCATTGGTTGGGGTATAAGGAAACCCATACATCCCTGGGACCATCATCGCCTGCTCGAAGGTCCAGTTACCCATGTTCATGTTGATCGCTGCCGGAATATGAGCTTGCACGTCGTAGTCGTATGCGTAAGGATACGGTGAGGGCGGACCAGAGTACCCATGGACCGGAGACGCAAGTTGAGATGGGTGCGGGGAATAGTCATAAGGGTATGCGGAGGGTAGATGCGATACCGCAGCTGCATTGTAGTACGGATGAGGAAAGCGGTCTATCGGATAACAATAGTCTGCCGGTGGGCGAGGATCTTGGGGACGGACCGCGCGCGACGCCACAGCCATATCATGTCGTTCGTCACGGCCAGTTCCAGCTACGGAGTCGAAGCTAACGCTGCGAGGCCTCTTCGGTGTTTGCTGGTCCGACGGGGTATTGCAGGATGTAGCATCAAAGAAGAGATGATTGGATGCCCGCCGACTGTGGGATTCTGGGGTTCGAGGACTATGCACCCCCGATGTCGGAGATTTGTAGAAATAAGGAGGGGAATCAGACGAGCCAGTAGGGACTGAAGGGTGCGAGCCCTCGAGGCTTTCGTGGCTGTCGCTAATGCTTCTCGGGCGAGCTTTACCAGTGGTATCGATAAATAAAAAACGCTCGCGGATCTGAGCAGTTTTACCCGCGGGCTGAAATTGAAGAAGAGATTTTTCGTGCGCTGAGCCGGAGCTGGGGAATGGTATACAACTTTGAGCATCGCCTGTCGTCAAACTGCCCCCCGTTTCGGAGGGTTGGCTATCGAGATCGCTGGCGAACAGACGCATACCGAATAGCACCTTTCCGTTCAGCCCAGTGTGTGCGACACGAGCCTCCCGAACATCGTAGTACTCCACGCAGAAGACTTTGTGGGACGAAGTCTGCAACAGAGGTCGAGGTTTATCAGAGCCGCGGCGAAAAAGCGAACAACGCTACATACCTGTTCGGTGTCCGAGGCAAGGCCAAATGATCTGAGTCCACCATATGCTTTCAACAGACTGGTGACTGTTGCGATACCTATTTCTCTCTTGGAGTCCTGGAAACAAAACATTAGTGGGAGCCAACGCCGAACAACTGCGAACGTCTCGCCTCGGTCCCATTACTGGCACGTGGCTTGGGCACCACATCGACAGTCAATAAAAACGATCCTTGGATCTCAGCCAAAAAGGAGGATTGGCCGACCATCTATGAACAAGTCAGCATTGATCACAGCCTAAAGGCGGCACCGACATCGGTAAGGTCTTTAGCAGTGACGAAGGCACATTCAAGCCATCCGCCCGCCACGCCCTTGGTATCTTCACCAATGCACTCGGCAAGGGCGCTGCCGTCTATAGGTGTAGAGAGAAGCACTTGAGCAGATTTGGCCTGCCTAACATCGTAAAAGGCCAGAATCGCAATACCGTGCGACTCGTGGTAACGGAGAAGCACTCCCTTGATGCTGTCGATTGTCAATTCCAGCACATTCGTCGACTTGTTGGGCAGAGGCATAGATGGTGTCCCGTTTGAATGAGCTACGTGCTTGCGAGCAGCCAAAGTTCGAAGGATCGCGAACTGTAGCTTTTCGGAGTTGACTGTTCGGGAGACGTTTTGAAGCTGCGAAAAAGGATTGAGCGAACGCGGAGAGATACTACAGCAAGAGGCATACCAGCAAGAAGTGAGTGGAGATCATGTCTGGATCGGAAAAACCAATCTCGTCCTCGCTGTTGGTTACACGTTGAAGGGGGCCAGCATGAGAATCAACGCTGGTAGGATAACTGAGGTTGGAGTCAATGCTTCCCGCCGTCCTAATGCTCGACGAGGGGGTAGATGGTGGAGTTATCAAAAGATTAGGCTGATCATAGTTTAGTCGGCGGCGGCTGACACTTTTCGTTAGCGGCGGCAAAGGTCGCGCCTCCGTGGATCCGTCTTCAGCGACATCATCGGCTTGGACCTGAGCATCCTGGCTGATAGCAGCGTCGCGGCGGGTATCGGTGGCTTTCAAAGCATTCGTGACGCTGGGCGGCAAAGGCGTAGGACATTTGAGAAGATCGCCACAATTTTCAATCAATCGGTGTGGTATAGGCCCGGAGTGTGGTGGAAACCTGGCGAGCGTAAACCAATGACCACACCGCCCCAAGTTTGTGAAGTCACCAAATGTTGGGCATTGATGGAGAATGCTGAAGGCGCGGGGGATGTGGTCGAAGGGTTTCGGTTTCATGCCCGGTAACAATGGCCGGGTTGGAGGAGACAGACATGGTGGACCAAGAAAAACGCAGCAAATCTGCGCCGCGGGTCGCTGAAGCAGTCCTGGCAGTTTATACGAAGGTGAGAAGGAAAACGAAGAAGCAGGAAGTAATTTGAAACTTGGAAGCTTGGGGTCAACCTGACTACACACCTCATCAAGGCTTCCCGATCCGCGCCTGGGTCCCATTTATCAAAGACTCCTTCTCTCGAAGGCCGTTTGGATTTGTTCGTCGAGCGTTGACGTCAATTAAGCGCTTTAATGAACGAACACCGGAAAAGAAAATTGCTGACAGAAGAGCCAGCGTTGCGGTCGTGGATGTAATAAATCCTTCCTGATCTCAGTGACCGGAGTCGCGCCGCGCCGTGGTGCTTGATTTTTGTGCTTTGAAAATTCCATTCGCGGCCCCCGAGGAAACGGGTCCATCAAGTGGCATGCTTCGAGCGCAAAGTTGCCTTAAAGAGGGTGAAAACGAACGGACCAATGCTGTTGGGACGGCGGCAACTCGGGACCGTCAAGCATCACGTCACGACAAAAAAACCCTCGCAAAAGGAATTCGACTAGCCCTTTCAGCGCGATTGAGCGGTGATACCAGGTACGCGCGGGCGAGCATGCAGTCGATGGCGATATAACAAGTTGGAGGCAGCGTATTCTTGCTGAAAACGATGCACCAGAGTTCAGGCTCAACATTGTGGTGATGACTGCGAAGTTAAATGTTCGGCCAGCCTACCTCTGAGTCCGGCAAATGGCGGAGGTGACCCGAGGCTAAAGTTTTGCGGCAGTCAAAAGGTTATTTGACGCCTGTCAGTCTCACGTTTGTCCTTGCAGATTGCAACCCTGCAGGCTATCCACGAGGCGAGGGAATTGTGGAGGCAAATCAAGCGTCCTGATTGGGACCTTAGAACTGGGGTTCGATGGAGATGTTCACGGCTGGGAGCTGGTTTCGTAGTAGTTGTGGTAACTTGTGCGGTGCAAATGGTGTGCTATGCGACGACGAGAGCGGCAGGAAGAGCGGCCAGTGAAATATTGAGTCTGAAACCGCCGGTGATTGCAGTTGGTAATTCGTGGTTCTTCTCAATTCGGGTGACCCCGCTTCTGAATCGTGGAGTTGAAAGAATATTGCAGCACAGTGTTGAATGCCAGGAACAAAAGTTGAGGAGGAGGAACACCGAGACCGGCCGAACACAGCGTTGATAGAGCTGGGGATGCCAAAATGTGCCATTTCATCGATTGTAGCGCGCTGTTCCGCATCTGTCGAGGTTATGCCTTCGACGGCGACCCAGTGGTCCAAGCGGAAGTTTCGAGTGAGTTTCTGAAGCGCCTTATTTGGCCGGTCACGCGCAATTACGTAACTCCAGGATTTCTGCCTTCTCTCATTCAATTTCTAGGACTCTGTATCGCCGGCGACAGCGTCGCTCACGACGATGCCGATCTACCAAATGCTCTGCATAGCTGCGCACTTTCCAGAATATGTACGAAGAGCAAATACGTGTCTTGTATGCATCCTCACGCGACACAGAAACATATTCAAGGCCTCGTGCGGCAATCTGCACTACACATAATGGACGCAGGCGGCGTTGTGCGCAAGATCGAGTCTATAGGCACACGAAATCTTCCCCAACGTATGCGACGGCACGGGAACTACCACGAAATGGGGGAGTGCGTATTTCGTTTGCTCTCGTCAGTTTCGAATAAGATTTGCTCAACGCTTCCTGACCAGCTACTGGACGATGCATTTCGACTCCGCTCCCCGGACACTATTATCATTGAATGCTCTCATGCGACGAGATCCTCGGGTTGTCCGGTGGACAGTATTAAAGCTGGGTAGCAAACCGGAGGATATCGCAAAACAAGGCAGTCGGACTATTATAGGCGATTCAATCTCCACTCTCGAGATATAGACCGTCCATACATAATTATCTCGCATCGGATGGAAGTGTTCCTCTCCGAATCTAATTCTTCAACGTCCAGGTTGTGCCCGTATCCAATCAAAAACCTCGTGCAAATCGCGGACGACGTTGACTGACTTTGGGATGGTGGTTTCCTGTTGATGGTCTGCCCCAGGCCTATCCAGTAACAAAGCATGAAAGCCAGCACTCTCAGCGCCATAATAATCACTGTTGGCCTTCAGGAATCGCATGTTGAATCACGCAGAAACTCACCACGTCAGCTCATCCCCAACGTGTAAACATTCTGCCGGCGTTATTGGCGGCTCGGACTCGACTGCATCGTTGACTCGCTGTAGTAGTATATCGAAGATCTCTGGAGACGGTTTTTCGACGCCTTCGGTCTCGCTCAACACAATTGGTCGTAGATATGTGGGGAACTCGAGATCTTCGAGGACGGACACTGCGGACAGCTTGAGCGAGGCACTAAGGGATCGCCATGGCACATACGCATACGAGCGTCTGCATTGCTCACAACAGCAGTCCGTATTCCTTGATTTTTCAGGGCATTCACTTTGGAAGGTTTGAACACGGCCTTTCGCAAAATTCACCAAAGAAGAGAAACTGACAGACTGAGAGCGAATCACCGAACTCTTTATATCCTTCTCTACTGCTAAAGGCCTTCATAAGTCGGGGAGTGATCGAAGAAAGCGTCCCGTTCAAGACTAGAATATGAATAGTGGATATCGACGTCTAAATTGTAGAAGCAATCTGTGCCTTTGGGATCGGCGCCTGCACCAAGAGCTGTTCGCTGTATCACGTCGGACCACCACGAAGAAGAGTCATTGCCGTAGACAGGTTTCTCAGCGCGAAGTTGTTTGAGTGCTGGTGACGCTGTAGTAGCAAGACATTGTGGGCTCTGCTGTTCGCCTACCGACATGGAAGGAGCTCCCGACAGCATCCGGGTCCAGAGGCCCGAGATAGGGCTTGAAAACTCGAGCGTACTGCGATGAGTGTTCGCGAACTCAGAATCCAAGTCTCAAGCCCGATTTCATTGATTGGAGAAGAACAGTACCTGGACATGGATTGGATAACGTGGAGTTATCAGAGTGTGAAGCAAGTCGAAACTGACGAGCCGAATTTTCATGGCCGTAGACGAGTCGCTTTCGTAGAATTGAGTCAACCCAGCGAAAGTCAGGACCCGGTCACTGCGATCAGGACTCGTATTCAGAAGCAAGACAGATTTGACAGGTGGCGGTGAGCCTGTCAATCACTGTGGCACTGTAGTGGCGGTGCTCGCCAACTTGGCCCAGTACTGTATTGTCGTTCATGCTCTTCCGTCTGGTCATATCTTGGTCGTTCCTTTTTGGATTGAGTGCTGCGCAAGACCCATGTGCCGCCATTGCTGGCAAGAAATGGGTTGCTCCTCAAGAGGCTCGGGCTTGCATGTTCTCGTTTCCCGTGGACCAAGATAGGAAGTCAAGCGTGAATTCCCCGCGTTCCGACTCGTACTGAATACATTAACACCGTGAATCTCTGTGTAGTTGATTGAAACCGTCAATAAAACGCTCGCTTTCCATACGTCCGTCAATTACCAGGTGGATAAACTCTATCACTTCAGACATAATCTAACTTTCATTTACGCTTTTCAGGTACGAGACCAAAAACGAGACCAGCTTGGATATCATCGAATGTTTATCTCCAGATTCTGGCCCCGCCCCCTTTTGAGAAATATGTTCATGAAGATATACATGCTGATCTGGCCCGAATTCAAGCAACCTCATACCATTCAGACTTTGACCTGCATCTTGATCTTTACAACTCGTTTCGACGGCTGAATGATGGTCATTGTGTGCTTTTGAATTTGTGCTATGACTGCAAGTGCCTCACTCTTGCTAAGGCTCTGGATTAACACATCGCCCCTCAGCGCTTTATATCAGCTATCTACCAACTCCGCTTGTCTTGTTGACCGCTGAAGACGGAACGCAGCGGGTTCATATTGCTCCTGAAGCCTTCTCCATTGCTTCCGCAGAATTCCCCGATCAAATTGAGTTTTGGCAAGCCTCACTTGACGGCAACCTCAAAGGACAGCTTGCCTCGGTCCGTCTCTTGATGAATACCAATCGCAGACTCGCAAACATTTTTTAGCTTTCCGGCGCCAAAGTCCTTCTAATAAATGGGCAAGATCCATTCGTTGCCGTGAACCAGAACGCCGAGATTACGGGAGGTTACCAAGCGTTCAGCACTCGCCAGAACTCGTAACCTTTTCTCGTTTCGATTCTTTGACTTGCTCTCATTTCCGGGCAGATTTTTCTCCAGCTATTCCCGAGGTGCAAAGGGCTGGTCATATGTCATGGGCAACTTTGCTCAACTTGTGCATCCTCTGACCGACTCCGTTCAAATGACTATTCAACGACTCAATAGCAGTACGGTTGAACAAGTCACCCTCCCTTATCGTGCGCGTATAGGATCAACAGTCAGAAACTTCGCCGATTCAGAATCCTATCGGACGAATATGTGCAGGAACGTCACCGCGACCAACGGCTTCAATTTCTATGATGATCTTCTTACTCAGCAAGAGACTACCTCTCTGCCCTCCGCAGCCTACTTCGAGCAACAGCCTATGCTTGACCACGAAGACCGCAAACACCCAATGAATGTTATGCTTGACGCTCTGCCGTTAACCGATGTAGAACTTCCGGAAGAGCTGCTCCCTCTGCCCGTCGCCTTGAATCAGAGTTACAGTGTAGCCCAGTTTTATATGTTGAGCGACAACATAACTGGAGTTCTGGCGCTCGGCAGTTTTTCTGCCGCCAATTTCACTGCCTTTATGGGTAGTTTACTGGACGGGCTACAAGAACTCAAGTCACAAGGAGTGAGCCACCTCATCGTTGATGTCGTAAGTTGGCGCCTTCGTACACATATGAACCCATCGTTGATATCGTACCGATGTACCAATGAAAGACCAACAATGGAGGAGGCAGGTTTCTTTTCATTATTTTCTGCGGAACACTGAACGCCTTGTGTTCCCTTCAGGATATATTTGTATCGCTCATGTACGCCAGATACTTGTTGCGGGGCTTTACTATACTCATACTTGACACAGTGGCTTCATCGCATTGTAAGCTAGGAGTCTAACGGTCCGGCTTGTGCTCATCCCCCTCGTCTGGCAAAGCTCATAGGGCCCAAGAACACGTAAGCAATGCTTGTTAATACAGTTCACTGGCTCAACTGCCCGTTCTCAGCACTGAACCTCAAGCAGGGCTATATACATGTGCTCGAGCAGGCACCTTGGCTCAGACGATTGTGGAGAAAATCAACAAGGGAGGCGACCCAGAAGAAGTGCTCTCTTATAACCCATCCCAGTGGAGAAACTCATCGAACCTTCCCTTTTCTGTCCAATCCCACTGGCTTCGGCCCACAGTTAACCTCACTATCAATGGTCATGAAGACGCGTTCAGTCCAAGGTATTTCTCGGTCTGCGAGCGTACCACACTTCCTGACAGGTGTGAAAGATTAGGCGCCGAATGCCAGCCCTTTGAGATGACTCCGCCTGAAGAGGGTTTGTTCGAGCCCGAGAACATTGTCATCATCTCCAATGGTCGTTGCGCAAGTTCCTGCTCGCTTTTCAGCGTAAGTCTATCGCAAAGTTTGTGTTTCCGACTACATTCTGTCTTCATTTACATTTAGATCACAATGGCGAAGCATGAGGGTGTCAAGACGGTCGTCATCGGAGGACAGCAAAACGCTACGCAACAATACTGCGGCATCGTCGGTGGTCAGAGCACCCATTTTACCGAGATCGACACAGAAATTAAGGTTTGTGTTCTTTACCCTCAAGCCGCATCTTACTGATTTGGTATTAGTCCACCCATCTAAAGAACCATACATATGCCCCCCCAGATTTGTACGTCGAGTCTGTATGCAAATTCTCCATTGACAACTAAACCTCTGTAGCACAACGAATAGGTTGGTCGTCGGATCCCTGCGCTTGAATTATGGCTCAAACACCGTTAGCGTTCTCGGCATTACCTGGCGACTGGCATTTGGCATCAACAACCCCACGGAACCTGAGGGTGGGTGCCAGCTTTTCTCAGATAACTCGCGGAACTGATCTTCGCCGCAGAATGGCAAGATCATCCTGCCGACTTCAATCTACCGCTAACCTTGAAAACGCAAGTCCCTGGGTTGTCAGTGTCCATGTCCATAATTTGATCTGTGATTTGTCAGGGTGAACAAACCGTCGGCCATCTGGGAGTACACCAAATCGATCTTTCGGCGCGTCAGCGGCGATGTTGCCACAGATTCAACTTACGACCAATTTCGCTTGGCAAGGGCAGACGACAATTAGGCGTCGTCTTATTCAATTTTAAATATCTGGAATCCGCCCGACTAATCATCCTCTTCAACGTCTCCGAATTCGAACATGCCTGTGAAAAGCTCAACAGCGCAAATGAGGAGGAGAAAAATGTTGGTACCAAGACGCTCTTTCTTAGCTTGCGATACGGCACTCTGAAGCTTCTTAACGACTTGAGGATACGCTCCGAGATACCTGCAGCCCTTCCGATCGATGGCGGCGACACCGTCGTGTAAGAGCTCCGCATTGATGCAGGCCAAAGGATCCTCAGCGGCTGCAGGGTCTGTAGGGTCCATCAGGCGGAGGTGAAGTAGAGACCCCTCCTTGTGATCAATGTTCGCGACGAGCTTGCGTCCTTCGCAGAGTGATCGGAAGCGATCAACCGCCTCGCCAAAGTATTCGCTTTCAGGCCCAACTAATTTGACAAAACTGGATGGCAATTAGCGTCATTCACGACATAAAAATGCATCCGCTTACCTCAAACGAGCTTCGTGGGCTTGACCGGGGAGAGAGCGGAATTTCGGCTCAAGGGGTCTGAGGTTTGACAAGGCAACAGTGTCCTGGTTGCCATAATCGATGAAGGTGACCTCAGCCTCTTTTTTGAGAGCTGATATACGTCGAATTTTGGCTCTGTACCAGGAACCGTCTGAGAATTTGGCTGATACCAGTTCGCCGCTCTTTGGCGTGAAGTTTGGAGGAGCAGCGGTAGACGACCGGTGATGCAGCGAAAAGTCCCTCATCAACTTTTCCAATGCAGCAATCCCTGTGTGTATTTGAGTCAAATCATCCGACCTTCGCAATTGGTTACATGCCTTCGGTGTTGAGTATCTGAACCGAGAAGGACAAGCCATTCGCGGTGCGTACATCACTGACAATGACGTCAATGTACTGGGGCTTCAACGGGCCATTCGCGTCTTCAACAGGTGTCGCAGCTTGCTCAGCTTCATCGTCGTAATCTGACCACACCTGTAAGATATTAAGCGACAAAACGAATGGAGTAAATTGCGCAAACATTTCTCTTTGCTGCTTTGGCCTCGGCCTGCATACACATGAACATGTAACATGGATAGAGAGCGTAAAAATCCGACCTCGGCGTCATAGAGCTGACGAGACCACGGGAGGCCATCGGCAGAAAACGAATGAACAGTGGCTAAACCCTCTCTGACCAAGGTGACAGCCGCATTGTCCGTTTTGTTGACATACAATGACCCAATGAAACCCCCAGATTTGTCTAAGGTGTCAACCTCGAACTCGACATCTCGTTGCATGTACCGTCGGGAAGCGAATTCAGCAGCCTCGCCTCCATAAGGCTCACTCTTCTCGGATGCATTGCGAGCGGTGCGAGGCGCACGTATGCCTACAGGGAAAAATATTACAAAAGTTCGTCGAAGGAATGATCGATCTCTACCTCCTAGAACGAGGGTTAATGTTTGGTTGTCCTTCGGCAGTAATAGCCTGAAGAGTGGAAGATTAGTGTGACGACGAGATTGCAGTAAAAGATTTTACTTGAAACGAGATCCTGCAGCAACATAATCTACAATAGCTGGTATCTTGCCCATCCGCTTAAAGCCGTTTAGGAATTGCGTTGCGCGAGACGCGGACTTGGGGGGCAATAAGGAATGACACGATCGTGCAACGACTGCCTCAATTACCTCGGAGATATTCAGCGGTTGCTTTTGTGGAGGCACATCTTTGCCCGAGTGTATCCCTCGAGTATCGGCAACCGCGCTACAACGATGGATGAGAGACAGTTTGGAACAGCGAACGCGCAGCACTGACGCCTGTTCAGCGGCCATGAGCTTGTCATAGTCCGACGCTCGGTCCTCATCGTCACGTTTATGGCGTACTAGGCCAGCCAAACCTTTTTCGATCAATTGTTCAGCGATATTTCTGTATGACATTTGAGTTGCTTAAGTTGGTAGGCGAGGAGAGCATTACGCGTTCTGGTTTCCATAACGTATAGTGGCACATTCTCTCTCTTCGAAGTCGCCCTCGCGAGGGCGTACAAAATCGACGTTGACTTTGACATGTTTACCGATGAGTTTCTTGCGAAGAAATTCCCTTGCCTCTTGGGCATAATGCGCTTGTTTAGGGTCCGAGAGTCTGAGCGGTTGATTGAAAAAACAGAGGCAAAGATGGCAACTAAACATACTTGGGTCCACGAGTTGAGCTCAGTTGTAGTCGCCGCTCTTTACCCGAGTCTTTCTCGGCGACAGAGATCTAAATTCGACATTCGTCGTTTGCGGAACTGCGTGAATATACCGCTGCTGCTACGCACCTGATCCCCACTCCAAACGCGAATTACAGTCGCATCAAATACTCTCAATTGACCATTGGATGTAGTGGTATTTGATTTTGAAGCAGAGGTGACAGGGGCATTGGCGTACAGGCAAAGACGCTTCTCTTTGGCGTTTTTCTCGGCCGCCCGTAATTTCTCCATGCCACCGGAGCTGGCAAGCATTCCGGCATGCCAGTCAACAACACGAGCCAGACCAGCAGCAACCAGATGTTCGGCCACATTTCCGGCAGGATGTAGAACTAGTCGAAACCTAAGTATTATCACACAACCCACATGGAAAGACACACCCGTCCCAATGAATATGCTTGCAGGAGTAGGCGCGCCACCATTTGCCCCACTTTGAAACGGCGTGGCAGATGAGGTGGGCAGTGAGAGTATTTGAACGCGCACGGCCCGTTGGAGAAGACGCGATTCAGTAAAGAATTTGGCCTGTAAAAGTGTCAACGAACATGAAAGAAATTTGCATACAACACGTACCTCTTCTCCCCATGGTTCTGAAGGCTCACCTTGCTTGGATGCTGTTCGAGCGCTCCGAACGCCAGCAAGAGCGATATTGACCACTTGATGTTCGCCGTCTGGCATGAGCAATCGGACGCGGACAGTGGATCCGTCGCGGACTTGCTCAACAATGCCTTGTGATACTTGAGTTTGTGCCACGAAAACCTTGCTAGAAAGACACTATACCATCGAGTGACTTTCCTTTCCACTCGGAGACAAAGGCCTGTGAGTCTTCGGGCATCGTATGATGGACGGTGCGGGCTTGAGGTCCATGCGGGTTCCAAATCCCTTTCCCCGCAGATTTTGCTTCGTTTTCGTACTCACGCTTCCGCATATCCTCCTCTGTGGGTTCCCGCTTTATGTCTTTCATCTTTGCCCACCCATTTCTCAACAATTCTGCGATGATATCATGGCCTGCAATTTGTGCATTGCCAAAGTCTCGTTCGCGGGCTTCGTCGTTGGGTGGAAGGGAATGGGTGGAAACGAAAGTGATCTCTTTCCCGACCGCAAGTGCTATTCCGCGGGTTAATTCAAAGAACAAACCGACAGCGGAGGAGCGACACACCTCGCAGAAACTCTCGGGATTCCCAACTCCAGGGCTCGTCCTCTCTAGTGGATGTTCCTAAGCGTGGCGCAACAATATCTGCAAGATGTAGTATACTTTTACTGTCATGAGAGAGCGCCGTGAATTCATCTGCATCAGGACACGAACCGCTCCTTGGGCGGTTGACCTTGAGGGCCTGCCCTACCACGTAGAACTATAGGGGGCGTCGGACACGACCGATTTGGGGCCAAATTCATAGAACCCACCGAGAGTGTCGCCGGATACGACTGATTTAACGATGGCTTTCAAAGACATGGTAGAATGGGAGAATTGGGGACAATTTTTGGAGGTTGTAAGGGCTTCACACGACACGACTAGCTAGCGCTTACGTAAGAGAAATCGCGATCTTTTCAAAGTGACACGCTGTGACACGTCGACAACTAACTTAGAATTCGGCGTGGGACCAAGTAGGAGATATTATGTACAGTGCACGGCCCGGCTGTCCAGTAAACATCGCTCGCAAGAGATACCCGGTTCGATGTTGCCGCCAACCACCAAAATATGTATGGCCAAAAGCCGAGCGCCCGATACTTCGAGCTCGTAGTACGGAAGTCCATCGGCTGCCAGCGAGGGGCATTCTGAAATCCTCGACGAGGGGAAGGTCACCAGAGACGGTTGAGATAGTGAACGGCCAAGTATTTCCAGCTTCGCTAGCCAACATAGCGAATCTTGATGGCTCCAGCACGATTTCTTGCCTCTAGAGCTGTAGAAAAACATCTCAGTCGACGGAGTGCATCGTGACACGAGTGCAAACCTTTCAGCTCCTCCGCCTCTTCACGTTGCTCGTAATCAAGAACGAGCCGTTTGAGATGCTGTTGCTCTACTCTGTCTTGTTGTTGTGCCGACCGTGTGTGCACAGCCAAAGCAGATGCCGAAGGCACAGCGATTTGGCGCGTCTGGTGAATGGCACATTGAAGAAGGAAGTTTTCGAGGTAGCTCCACGTACCTGTTGCTTGTTGCCCTTTTTGGTGATGACAGTGAAGTTCATCATGTTCGAGTTGTCGTTATGACCATTGAAGTCATCGTCTGTTTCATCAGGCCGTTTCTTCCTTGCGCCTGGAGGAAGCACCGCAGCATCCCATAATGCGAGAGCAGTTTTCTTGTCAACTTTTCGGGACTCGGCGGAACTATCGGTGACCATTTTCGCAAGCTCTTTGGCGAATTCTGCTTCAGCTTCCTCCGAAGGACCGAGGTTATCTTGGAGGCTGTTGCTGGCCGAGAGAACGACCAGCTCATCTGGGGACGGGGCTCGCTCATCAACCTATTCATCAGAACAAATTAAGGATCGAAGCGCATGAGCGGTGCATGGGAACCTCACAGGCGATGTCTGCGCTTCTTCATCTTCCTCCTCATCTCTCTCAGTCTCTTCGGGCCTACTGTCTTCATCGCCGCTCTCGTCGCCACTTCCACCCTCGTCCTCCAAAACTAGCACGGGAACTTCAGTGCACAGGCAAACAAAGATTGAAAATGACCCACGATCGGAGGTCTGAAATGCTGAGTTGAGCATCTCGTCTACAGCATTTGCTGCCTCCTCGAGCGTTTTCGGCATCTCAAGTTTGGGTCGTACAGCCTTGGTCGAAGGTTCAACAACAAGCCGTGAACAAGCAAAAGAAAAGAACCACCTCGAGGGAATCCGACAACATGAAATCAACATCCATAGGTAAACCCTCCTTGCAATGCACGTAGTACTAGAATATGCTTGTCAGCATCCCAGAAGTTACCATGAGCCGGAACATTACCTGAAAGAATATCAAGAAATTGTCCAACTTCTTCTTTTGCGTGCCTCGATCGAAACACATCCCGCATGTGTCAAGAAGTACACAAACAAGGCGTACACGGAAGAAGTCGTCTGGCATGTCGACCGGACAGACTTGATTGGGCAATGGACGGGCGTCAGCTGGATTTTTTTACGTCAGACGGGGTGCTGCCCAGGGAGGTAAAATTGTTTACGATGCCCGAAAGTGACCAGCGACCATAGCGTATCGAACACTATCCCAGAACTGAGCAGGCGGTAGATGTACAGCTCTCCGAGGTACTTGATAGTGGCCACTCTTCGCTGATTGGTGCTGTACACATTTTGCTCAAGACCCCTTCTGGCATCTTCTAATACTTGATCAACGACACCAACGGCGAATTCGGGATGATATCGCTGCAGGTCGTAGGTGAGCATGGCCAGTAGGCTGATGTTGCTGAACTTGATCTTCCACGGCTTAGTAAAAATCTTGTGTAGCACACGGCGAATATCTTCTTGTTCCCAGTCAATTTTCCGAATCAATTTGAGAACTTTGTCGATGGTCTTCTTGGCCAGAACGTCATAAATCAAATGCCGAATGAAAAGTTCTATCGTGGTTCGCTGCTTTTCTTGGCGGGGGGCGCGTTCAGGCGGGTTGCACTACACGCTGTTATGAAACCATTCGTTGAGGTCGGTGTACATCCCACCTGATAGTATGCGTTTTCTAACAAGAGCAACTGACGCTGATCAAAATGCTGCATGCTTTGCTTTCGTCGCATCAATTCCAGCTAGCAATATTGTTAACCAGGGATTGGATTTTCTAATCCGTGGCTTACCATTGTCCCGAATCTCTGATGGGTCTCTTCACTTCTCAGCAAAAAGCGACCACATCCTTCCAGTAGCAAAGCAAGATTCTCGACATTCGTTCCAGAAAAGTCATCCAAGCAGACTTTGAAGACGTGTAGGATGAGATGCGAGGGAACAACACGGAACTTGGTCAAGTTTGACAGATACATGATGTTCTGAAGGTGTTGAGCATCGGCACCCAGTCAGCAAATGCCGAAATACCTTCATTCGAACTTCAGACAGTTCTTTAACGACGTTCTTTTTCCTTTGTAAGTATCGAAATTCCTCGTCCAACTGAGGGAAGAGATCAGCGACGAGGAATGGCTGAGTTGTAGACGGAGCGTACAATGGCCACAAGCTCTGTACCAACATCCGGCATGTACTTGGCGAGTGTTGCGACTAGGCGAGAATAATGAGGGAGTAAATCTATGCGATTCTTCGGCACTTGACCCAAGAACTGGGAGCAATTGAATTATTGCATGATATCACCGGATGAAATTACCTTGATTAGTCGTTTCCGAGCAGCTTTGGAGTTCAGGAATGCGAAATCGATTGCAGCTTGATCAATCAAGGCTCGATTTGTGGCGTCGGGGAGACGGACAAGAAGGGCGGTAAGAAGCTGAGAGGGCCCTTGTGGGGCTAACTGAGGAGACAACGGGGGGGATGTTGCTTTCGGAGTTCCAGGGGTGGGAGTCGACGCACTGTTCAGAATGTGGTTAGCTGCAATCAGGAGAATAACTGCCAAACAACTAACTCCTCCTCATTCAAAATCTCTTGATGTTCTTCTTCTTCCGCGGGTTTGTCAGACACTCCATCTCCGAGATTTTCGAGCTCCTCCTCTAATTTCCTGACCTCCTCTTTCTCCTTTTCGAGCCTTTCTTTCTCGCTGTCCAAACTAGGATCACTCTCCGACTCTTTCCCCTCTGCTTCATCTATGCCAAGAACTCCACGTGGAACAAAGTCTTTGATGTCTTGCACATCTTCAAAGAACCTTCGCTCTTCTTCGTCCTCCCATTTTCCTCCGGTTGAGGCTGCGTCGTCATTCTCGTCTCCAGCTAGAGTGCTCGACCGGTTAGCTCCAATCAGAATGGAGTCAGACTTCTGTGAATTGGTGGGCAGCGCTGGCAGAGGGAGGTAAAGCAGTTCGGATAGACTGGAGCCGTGGCATCAAGACAATAGGGATGCTGAGGGAAAGTCACGGACGATTGGCAACTTGCGAGCAATTTTTCGTAGCCTTTGGTCATCTTCTCGTATGCCTGTTGGCGATCCTCAAAGATCTCACCGGACCGAATATATGCTTCGTGATTCCTTCGATCCTGCTCTTGGAGCCGCTAATTTACATTGAGCAATCATCGCAGCGACGTAAAGTGAGGTTTACTGTGTGTTCGATGATGAGCTTCTTGCAAACATTTTCAAAGTAGCCTTCACACATGCGTTTGAAGCGATCGCGTATTTCTTGTTCCACAAGCTCATCTTCTTCTTGAGAAAGCACGGGGAATGACTCGGTTTCCGAGCTTTGAGCAGCCGACGCTGTGCCAGGTTCGGAAAGCATCGGAATTTGCTTGGAGGGGACGGGAGGTACTATGCCGAGATATGGTCGAGAGTATGATTTGAGAAATGTTGAGAGAAGAGGCAAGGAAGACAATGTTGGGTCATTCGATAACTGGTGCAATATACCACTATCACAAATTGCGCTCGCGAGAGAGAACACGGTTCACTTGCCAGTTCCTTCAAAACCTTCATGATGTACTCTCCGCCACTTCGACCGGAAGCATCTCGGATTATACCAATCAATGCCAACTCGGAACTCACTCTGAGAACGGGTCGCTGACGTATGACTCGAGCAGTATCATCCTTTTCGCGTTGCTCGGGGGCAAGGGCAGCAAGAGCGGCCCTTGAAGGGGCAGCAAGTGCGCCAGACAAGGCTAATACCATTGCGGGCGTGAATGTGGCGGGGAAACGGCGATGAAGCGCAGAAATAATCTACATGATATTAGATCGGAAACCGCGTCGAATAAAGAAACGACAGAAGTGTGTACTGACCTCAACCGCACTCCATACGTCCTTCTCTGTTTTGCAACGCGCAATACCTTCTAACGCGGCGCCGACAATTTCATCGACATACTTCTCGAGCGACAAAGTGTCGATATCTTTGAGAATTTGGTCGCGATTGTCCATTGCCATAGACAGACGCATGCGCTTTATCAAGGCCGTATGGCGCTTGAGAGATGAATCGAGTCTGGACGATTCTAAGCATATGTTGTGCTTAGCTTGAACAGTTAGTGAGCTCCAGCACATACCCTGCGATGTCGGGGTGGCATTGAGGGCCTTCAAAGACTTTCGTTTAGCCAACCGAGCGCGTTCGTCGTCAATTCTAGTGTTGGAATGGGACCCATTGGGTGGACCAGAGTCCATGGTGAATGAGGTTGTGGAAGCGAGCTGAGCCGCGATTACGTACCACATGGACTCTGATGATTACTTCGATGATATTGTCCTCGACGACCAGACTTTGGCCGTACTCGACTCTGAGGAGAGAAAGTATCTCTCCCAGGCACCACCACCACCAAAGCGTCAGAAAACTGATAACGGTTGGCGGCCAGCACCTCCCATTCAACTTCGCGGCCCACCGTTAGCAGACGACAATGATCTCCCCGAAATTTCAGTGCACGGAGATGGATCGTACGCGGTTCGCGGTGGACTCAGAAACGATGCATACTCTCGTTCAAAGCCTCAAAATGTGCCTGCGCGCGTCGCCACCGGCCAACCTTCACGCGTTCAGTCGCGCCCCGCCAATGTTCCAGTAGCTACGCGTCCCAATACAAGTGTTCGCCCCCAGGCACCACCGCGCCGAGAATCTCTACCGTCGGTGCAAACTCGGGGTGCGCAGGCTCCGCGGCCAGTCGCGTCCACCGTCTCGCGCCCACCTCCTCCACCACCACCACCACCCCCTGTCGAAACAGGCGTATCCAAAGCTCAAGCTGAAGAAATGCAAAGACAGATCGCTGAGGTTTCGCAGAGTCGCAGTTGAATATTTTCATGCATTTAACACTTTCACAGCTTCAGAAAGAGAACGAGAAGTTTCGAACCGAGCTCAAAGCAGCCACTGTCGCCAAATTCGCCAAATCAGGCGAAGTTTCGATTCTTAGACAGAAGGAGGAGAAGGTATATCGCCGAATCTCCAGCGCCATACCAAAAAAAACTGGCTCAATGAACCGGATTAGGTGGCTCAAGAACACGCAACACAAGTCGCCCAGCTCAAACTTGCCAAAGAGGAATCAGAGGCCAGACAAATTGCAATGCAAAAGGAATTGAAGGCAGAAATGGAGCGCCTAAAGACACAATTCATTTTCAAGGTCTGCATTCATACATAGTTCATGCCAATACTCTGATTCACGGACATGACTACTCAGCAACACGAGATGGAAACCTCGTCTCGGAAGCCTCCTGGGTCCCTACGTCCAAAAAGAACCTCCAAAGACGTTCTATCTACACCTGTAGCTGCTTCATCGCAGATGCAAGGATGGAATAAGAACACCACTAGTAACAGGTTTCCCGACCAGTCGCCTAGCCGATCTCGCGCCGCCCCTGATACGCGGAGAACTCCCGATAAATTCAAAAAGCCTCCAAAGCTTCTGGGATTCGAGAATTCTTTCGCTGACGCGACGCCCATCAAGCCTTATAATGGCCCGGGCCGTCCTAAGAAGGAGTTCACCGCGCCCCCCAGCCCCATCCCATTTCCGCCTCTAGTTGATGTAGTCATGAGCGATCCTTCAGACTTTGTCGACGCAGTCACCAGCTCCGAGCCTGTCGATCTTGAGCCACCGGTCGCCCCAATCGATGACCTTCAAGAAATTGAGCCTTTCAACTGGAAAGCGGAGGTATCCATCTCTGTCAAACATCTATCTTACTTTTCGGCTAAATTTTGAGTAGCTCACTCGACTCGTCCTCACGCATTCTTCACCACAGAACACTGCGCCTACGCTGAAAATACTTGTTGGGCTCGATATCCCTTTGGAATCAACAGAAGAATACTCCACCCATAGCACTCGCCTTTTAGAATTGTTGGCTAGCACGGCTCAGCATAAAGACTACGAAACGTCTTTGCAAGGCGTTTGTCGATGTCTCATTTCATTGGCGGCTATTCTCAACAAGACTAATCTAGTACGCCGTTCTTCTACTTCCCGGTCGCCTATTGATGAATCCAGGAAAACGAGTTGGCAGTTCTACTTAATCTGTTAATGTTTCTATGTTGCTCGTTGCCCATGTTCGGTTCCACCCTTATATCCCCTTCACACGAAAATGGTGATGCTTGTGATATCCTCGATACTGTATGCTCGATAATCCATGATCATCTCGTCCCAACCAAGGTTCGAGCATCTAGTTCCGATCTAGGAGGTGAGGCAGTTGGCTTGCTCGAAGCTCTGTGTTGGAACATGAAGGATGACTTGGTCAACCGGTGGGTTTATCGTAGCGAATGACGATACACTTCACTTCAACAGCTCCAGGTTAACAATCGTTTGCGATAACAAAGAAATCCTGATGGTTCTGCTCGACAATGCGCAGCCTCCAGGGCTATTAGTGCGTAGCATCCGACTTCTCGTGTTTTTAGCAAGTCGTGCGTGTATCTAAGCATGTTTCCTTCTTCGTACTAATGAGACAAGATTCGAGATTATGCCGTCCCCTGCTCTCCAACGCTGAAACACCCAACCTTTCGGACGAAGCAAAAGCGAAGGCAGCTGCAAAGCATCCGCTCGTCGAGCGTCTTTGCTCATTGCTAACTGACGCATCGCGCCAGGATCCGGAGGTCAGTGCTTCACTACACACACCGAGTGGTACTAAAGGTAGTAAATAGATGAAAAGTCAGATTCTCACTTTTTTCGGCGTCCTAGCCGCAGCACATCCAGATGTCCATGCAGCTCTGGTGGGCTATCAAGCGTTAATACCGTCCCTCGTAGCGTTCCTGACCCAAATGGCGACGCTTCTGTGGGAAGGAGACGAGTTCTTAATGACCAGTTCGGTTGCTATTACAAGGTCTCTCTCTTATCCCAGCTTATTGTATTATTGGCTAAATCAGAACAGGACGATACGAACCCTAAACCAGACGCTCTTTCTCGTTCATCACCTCGTTTTCGGGCTAGAGCCCAACGTCAATCTTCGACATCGACTACATTACGCTCCTTCTCGTACATTCAACGGCATCACCCATATGTTCATTGTAACTTTCGGGAGGCTCAGTTGTGCGGATCCTCCGGAATGGATAGACGCTGCACAAAAGTTCGAACTGGAAGCTCTATCAGGTTCGTGATATTGCTTTCATAGGGAGCAAGTTGACGAGCCGACTCGGATTGGCAGAGATGGCGCAAGATCTTTTGGACCTTGTGGTAGATGGCCCCGAGGCAGACAGCATCTGGGCTGCATATCAGTTTGAAACTGGCGATGTCGTTGAGGACAGCGACACCGATGAAGAGGATATGGAGGCGAAATTAGTCGGAACAAACACTTGACAACAAACAGTATGTGTTCATCACAAATACAAGCCGCTACTTCTCTTTAAATACATTTTCGGTCTACCAGGGATTTAGCCGGATTTCTTCAACTCATATCTACGTACTTACCTGGCGACAAAAGCTTTTCGCCCATTGCAAACGCCTTTTGACACTTTTCGTCATGCGGACACCATCCCCAGTCGACATACGTCGGACCACTCCCTCGCAGACCTCCATTCGATATCTCCCTCTCAAACTGTCACGGATTCGAGCCTTGGCCAAGGGTCGACAGGGAACACGTATGAATTAGCAGATGGACGCACCCAACCGCTAATAGCTTGGCCATCGTTGACTACCGGCTCGGAAAGGATGGACACAGAAATGTTGACATGTCGCAAACCATACTCTTCCAGCCACAGCTGCCATACACAGTCGTCCCAATCCGAAGCACGAGACGCCGAGATAGCCCGTTCGCTGCACCACACCGGGTAGTGGCGAGGGATGATTATTGGTGTCAAGTCGGGAACAGAAAAGGCGGAAGGAGCTGATGGAGCCAGGAGCAGTGGCTGTTTGACCGGCGGGCGGTTATGCAGGGACAACATTTTGTAGGCATTTGATGGCAAGACATTTGTTAGATTCGCGGGGAATAGCATGACAGTGCGGGAATTGGCAAAGAGGCGCGCCAGATTTAGATAGGCCGAGGGAGAGTATTGACGGTCAAGAGAATGCATGAGATGGAGAGAAACCCCGGACAACGAAGGGCGACTTTTGATATCGTTGAGTCGTTTTAAAAGCTGCCGATGGGAGGTTGAGTGCGGTTGGCTTGCTGTGACAAGTACCAGCGAGATTGGTCCTGAATGAAGAGGTTCAAGAATTGACAACCTTTTACTGTAGCACCGACAGTGCTTACCAGGCCAGCGAGAAGCCCATGACGCGAGGTCGTTGAAATTGAGATCGTCATTATCCGTTGACCAGAGGCAAGCAGTTATTCCATCGACGGGGGAGGCAGGGTGTAGAACGTAAGGCTCAAATTGCGGTAAGCCACCGAGAGACAAGATATACGGAGAGAGGCGTGATGATTGAGGTCCAGGAACACTAACTGGCAAGTGGGTAGTCGTCGCCACTGAGCGAACTTGAGGAGCCAGGAAGTCAAGTTGGTTGAGAGAGCCTACCGATTTTTGCAGCAGGGTACCCAACATAGAAATACTGCAATATGGAAGCTGATGTGAAGGCGAAACTCAGGAAACAATACATCAGAGTTATCCACTTGAAGGTGAGGCCTTTCCAAGAGCGAGCAACGTTGGGGAGGGGGTGATCTGTGAATTGGACAAGAATTTGAGAGTCCGGAGAGGTGAAAAAGAGGCGCAAAGCATGGGTTAAGCTGTTGGAATGAGGGAGAGGTGGAGGAGTGACGGAAGAGGGCGATTTGGTGGGCGTAGAAGGATTATTGGGCGCTCGAAGCCTCTGTTGAGAGTTTGCGGTAGAAAGGTGACTTTGAACGCTCCCTGAACCAGACACAGTGGATATGCTGCCCGAAGTGTTCATGATGGGCGAGTCAAGGGCGAGTTCAACTCTTCGGTGATACAGTTACGGCATTATTGCCTCCTGCCTGTTGCGGCAGTGCTACCTTTGTGGTACTTACAACTTCGAGTGCCCGCCCTCGCCCGCCCGAGTCTGTATAGTAATTTCAACTTTGGTCAGGCCGGGATCGCCACCATCTTCCCCAGCAGCAGAGCAGCTACTGAAATGCTAAGCTCGGTCGTGAACGTCGCCCCGACGCCCGCATTGAGTATCTGAACCACCTTCCTACTCATATCACAATCTTGCGAAACTTCTTGGCCGCTGAGCAATAGGCGCTGCTATTTTTGTTGGTTGACCTACGATCTCCGGGTCCCTACTGCCTCGCAGAGTCGTTGTCGTTATGTTCACATTTATTCTGAAACCTGATCCCGGCTTCCATAGCGCATAAGATTTCGAGGTGACCGTTGTCGAGCTCATTCGACGGCATGATCGTGTAACAATAAAGCAGACAGTGTCCCCCGCAGTGCCCGAAGCTGGTGAACGTCAGGGAGTCGACCTGGAGAGTCGAAGTTATTCGAAATGAGAGTGGAGTATTTATTCCGACTCCAATGGGTGTATAATTATGTCCGCACAGAGCCCGAGAGTGTAAGACCATCATGGAACAAAGAAGCGGGGTGAGATTCCCTTGATGATTTGGGTTTGTTCGTACAGCTGCTCAACAGCTGCTGCTAGTCTGAGTGCTTTGTAGGCAGTTGAATCAAGGCACAAAGAAGATAAAGTAAGTAGTCAAGCAACGCAACTGAGGCTATCCGATCAATTGATATGATTCTTAAGTGTCCCGCTCTCTCCCTTTACCTTCATGTCCTCTCAGCAGCCTCCTTCTCCTGGCGTTGGTCTCCGCAGGAAGGGCCCTAAGACCCTTCCCAGTCTTCCGCTTTCCGCTTTCTCCCCACCAAACTCTGGCACTGGTGAATTCTTCCCTTTGCCTCCTAGTCCCAGCACCGTCCACCCGGCTGTTGTTGTCGATGCCCATGTCGCTGTGGTAAATGCCGATCCCACTCTTGCATCTTGGAAAAAGGAGATCGGTCAGGATTTGAGCACCCGTGTCGGTGGTGTCGTTCTGTCTGTGCCCTCGTCCGATGCCGAGAAAGTCGTCGCTGGGTCGGTCCCATCTGTTCACAAAGTTTTACTCCGTTTCAATGACTTCCCCCCAGATTGCAGTCGAACAACCCGGGCGTTAAGATCCTTTCGCTCATGGTGCCCTTTGAATTAGGCGCTGCTCAACACGAGTTGCCCGCCTACACTTCTGGGCTCTCCATCCCTATAGCCTTGTCCACCTCGTTTTCCACGGCCACGCCGGAGGCTGTCGCAAGTTTAAAATGGGCCCTATCGCAGGGCCGCCCTGTTGAAATCGACGTCCCCGCCGTCATTCCAGACTCAGCGTTTGAAGGTTTTGAGGACATGTTATCCAAAGCCGCCACGGATCTTCCATCGGTACCCCCGATAATACTATGTGAGTATCCTGAGATTCATGGGCTACCCCTCTGCAATTTTCCTGACCTATCTGCAGCGAGCATGCTCCCCCCACCTCACGATCTGTCACTATCCATCGTAAAATTGATGAAGCACCCCACATACCGCTCCTTCCAGTCCCAAACGGCCGCGCTATCTTTATTCCCCGAGCTCTATATCAAATTCCTTCCGCCGATGTGGGATGCACCGACCCCAACGACGCCAATTACCACCGCCACTGCTTCGGAGGCTGACGCCAAACAGCTCAAGGAGTGGAAGCGTCGTGTCAAGATGTACCGTGAGTTTCTCAACTTCTTTCTATATGATCTACTTCTCTTTCTCAACTCTTCTGATAACAGTCGGCCCCGTCATGGAGGCTTTCGGATACCAGCGCATTATCTTTGGCTCCTCTCCTTCCCCTGCCTCTGCAAATCCCTCCGTTGCAGGCGACTGGTATGAGATTGCCCGGGAGTCTCTAGCGGAATTGGGGGTCGAACAAGAATTCATCGATGCTGTATTTTGTGCCAATGCCCAAAAAGTGTATGGATCGTAAGTAGATTTGCCAATGTGTATCTAAGTAATGTATTTGGAACTACTGTTGTCGTGAGTTATCTATTATCCGTTCTGATACTGTTGGACTTTAAATTGAGATCCTCCTGCAAAAAAAATCAAACGACCGCCCGAATCCGATTAAGTATCCGACTAGATCCGACTTGTATCGTTCGCCGAATAAGGCCGAATAACGTCACACCGTGACATTCGTAGGGCGCGCTCTTCGCGTGAATCAAGCGTGAATCCACTATCATACATTGGCATGGACGCGATAAAGGATAATAGGCTAGAATTAGGCCGCCGCAACAACGACGACTCTTCGTCAGTTCTTCTTTCTCAGTTATTCGACATCTGTTCAGTCTGAGTGGCATGTAGAAGTAGCCGGGAAAGTTCGCCTGTTAGGGTGCGCTCGTTCACTTCCTTACTGCACTGCGAGTCCCTGACTGTACACAGAAGACAAAGCGTTCCTTTAGCCCTACATCCGACGATGAAGTGGTCATTGAGCCCATCGCAGACGACGATACTCCTCCGCCAGAAGGTCCTTTGATACGACAAGCTGTCGCGTTTCCCTGGAATCCTTCTAGTACTTCGGTTGTCAAACCGAGCTTGGGCCTGTACCAGCCGACTCCTGCATCTGCACCCAACAAATTTTTACCTGGGCAAGAAGTTCCTGTCCCCCCACCGCCTCCAAAGCCGGCGAAACCGCGTAAAACAAAGAAGAAGGCGGAACCGCGAAGCTATTCCTCCCAAACCAACCGCTTTCGAGTCACATCGTATGACCCAACCCCGGTGGAAAAGCCAGCACTTACGATGGGGGAAGGTCCATACGCGTCGTTATATCGCGCAAGTCATATGGGCTCTCAAGATGCAAATGCAAACGAGAAGAACGAGGTCTCTCAGGACCAGCCAGTAACAGAACAGCCAGTCGAAGAAATCAGTTCCACTGATCCGGCACCTGTGGCGTCGACTTCAAAGGCAAAGACTATGGCTTCTAAGGGCAAATCCAAGGATACTTCGGCCAAGGGCAAAGTCTCCAAACCCAAAAAGAGCGAATCTAGTACTCCTGGACCATCAAATCCGGTTTCAGATGCTGCAGAACAGCCTGAAGCAGGACCGTCGCGGGAAACATACTATCGACGGGATTACGATGCTTCACTAGATGACTCTGGCCAATCCTTCGTCGGAAATTCTCCTCACGGTCGGAGCATGCAAGGTATCGGATCCAAGACTTCTGAATGTATTGGAGTTAAATTCTTTTTATCCATTGAATACACAGTTAGCCAGCGGACCAGGTCAGATCTCAGGCTTGTGACGCTTCTAATTGAAGAGCGACGCGGGGCCGTCCGGGACGACCAGCTGGCAGAGGTGCGCGTTCCGCTGCGAGACAGCGAGAATATCGAGTTGGACGGATACTGGGCCAAAGCTGAGGATATCGTGCGTCTCGTATTCGATTCGATCGTCATCATCATCAAACCTTTGGCAGTGTCGACACCTTCAAGCAAGTCCGTCCAGAATTGATGGTAATTTTATTTCTATTATTTTGAGCTCATTTTATCGTGCCCTCAACAATGTTCGTCAGGGCCAGCGAAAGTTTACGTATTGAGAGGCAAATACAAACAGATCGTCCTGAAAGTGACTGCAGACAACAAGGATGAATATGTAGATGCCAATGTTGTCGTCACTAACCTCCGTACGGTGGAGGTTATCGTTGAACATGTAGACATCATTTCCTTCGTCGTTTTCTTCGCCCCTGACTCAATCCATAGGTATTGCCTCCACCGCCTGTGCCTGTGAGAATGTATCTACCACAAGAGTCGTGGCCACCACCAGAACCGGCCCACTATTATCCACCTCAAGGAAATCCATACCCTTCTTATACAGCCGAGCATCCCGTCCACCATCGACAGCAAAACAGCAGGAAACGGCGTCATTCACCGATAGACGACGAAAGAGACAGATTCACGACCCGTCAATGGACTCCATCGACTCTGGATTCGTCGCCTCGCGATGATAGAACGCCATCCCGCCCTTCCACGTCTTATCCCCAACACGCCTTCAACCCGGGCGTTCCCCACCCAAGAATGCATGTCCCAGAGCATTACCCACCTTCCCGTCATGCGGGCTCGTCGCGTAATAATCGCAGTCGCAGCGTTGAATCAATTTCCTCGAGCTCAGAGGATATGGAGGCGATGCACGAGCGGGTGACTCGAGAGGTTGATCAAATTATACAACAGGAAGACACTTGGGATCAGTTTTTCCGATGGCATGGCAAGCCGAGGAGCGTACTTGTCATGCTGAAGGAATATCAGATAGTGCAAGGGTTTGTGGATAAATGGGTTGGAAAGCAGACTCCGTCTGGGGCGCGGATCGAGAAGGTCAGTAACTGTTTTCCTCGCCGAAGGATAGACACGACTCATCAACACCATCTTTGAATTTTTAGTCGCATATTGGACAGGCCCTGAGTATCGGTGACGGCGATCCTGCTGAGCGCGATAAATACATGAGCGACTGCGCGGAAACGACGCAGCTGCTCGCGCAGTATGGACCGGAGGGGACGCGTCTGCAGGACCCTGAAGTCAAAGAACGGACGCTTGACGACAGCCAACCTGGCTACAATGCTAAGCCTGTTCGCGGGCTGTTGAGGCTATTGCGAAAGGTGGATCAGGAGTGGAGAGCTGCTCATTCTTAGTGTATACCCAGTGTATCCTGATTATCGTCTCAACTTGTTGACTTTTTG